>JAWQUT010000626.1:148106-163438 GCA_033807755.1 Ellobium chinense
GATAGGCATACAATCTTGGAATATGAGAGACTGTTTGTCATATTATTATACAGTAGCCACTGGTTAAGATGAAAACAAAACTCCTGCTGAAATGAAAGGAAACAAGAAGCCCCATTTATTTTCCTTTTGTTTTTTTTAAGTTTTCTCTCTCTTAAAGGAAACTCTGTTTAAGTTGAACATAAGTCTTTGGTCCTGCGGATTTCATTTTAATTGTTGTGTATTATATTATATCTGTATGAAATTGCACTATCCCTTGGCTTATCTCTCCAGACCTTCAAAGATCGCAAGTGGCTGGGTCACATCTCCTACCAGAGTGGCCAAATGTCTTATAACCAACCCAAACAGAGCAACAAGGGACCACTACCGTCTTCCTACCAGGTATTTTATGTAGCGTGTTACCGTTATCATGATGATAAAAGATTGCATTTACAGAGCGCTTTTCATTTGGGTGGGTGCTGTGCGTTTTACAAAGAGAGGGTGCAAAAAAAAATCATCCTCAATCTCAGAGATAAATCATGCACAAATGCATTTGCTTCTCCCCAAACACACATTCATCTTCTGTTACCCTGCATAGATATGGAAACTGTATGCTGGGTGAGCCAGGAAAATATTTTGCTTTATTCAGAGTCCAAATACATATCCATCTTCTGTCTGCTAAATTTCATTTGAATATGATTTGAATTACTGAAATTGATGATTTTTAAATTAAGTAAACTTGTTTACTGGCACTTTTAGTATAGTGCAACACAACAGTGGCAAAGGCCATGTTAATAAACTAAGGGGGCAGTACAATATGTCATCAGTCTAGATGTTCATTAAACAACGAAGCTTAAATTATGTTGTTAATAGTACAATAAGGTAAACACAAGACACTGATCTTTGAGGGAAATGTTTTCTCAGAGTGGCTGCTGATGTTTTCTCTTTTCAGGACTGCTTGGAGAAAGCAAAAGAAATCTTTGCTCAAGCTGAGAAGGTATGGTGGTCATGCTCAGTGTGCCGTATCGTCAACATGATTAGCATCTATGAAAGTTTGATGTCAAGGCTTTTGTTTGCTATACAAGCTGGCTATGGACCTTATGTTTTATACAGATCTTGAGAAGTCCTCAAAAATATTGCTATCCACTGACAGCCCATACCATCATGAAGAAATGGAAACTTGTGTTTTTTCCTGGTTTGTCATAGACATTAAAATACAGAAGAACCTTGACATAAAATATGGCCTTATTGCATTGCATGGGAAAGTGTACCTGTTATTTTGATGTACTTAATATTGAGGTGCCCCTGCAAAAAGTAAGTAATCTGCGCAAGTGAAATTTATACTTGATAAAAGGGAATACTTATTAAATGAATGCTTGATATAGAGGTTTCACTGTATGTAAAACTTAATTATCTTTTTCAAGTCTGAATATTTTCTGAAAATTTCCTTAAAATGCCACAGTGGTTTTTTTGTAAACATTCTTTATGAATATGAGAATATACAATGACAGTGACAAGGATGAATGACTAAGATGAAATGAGTGCAATTGAGTATTACTGTCACTGATAATGAATGGACCACTTACATTTACATACATTTTAGTTTTTCACTCTTGCTTGCATCATAATGCAAGAGCATATCTCTTTGATATCTTACTGTGCATTGAGTGCCAACTCAAGATATTTATATTTCAGCTGAAACTGAAGGTTCCAGACCAGACAGTAATGTTTGATGAAGAAGTCAGACAGTTTCGCTGGTTTGTACTCCCTAGTGAGGCCAGCACTTGCTTGCAGGGAAACTACACAAAACAACCTGTATCACCCCTGGGCTTGCCTTTTTGTCCTGCAAATCTTCTCCAAAAACTTGGATACCACAAAAACCTGGTGAAATCTGACAAACCCCCTGTGACCCAAGTTCATGATCATATCAGTGTGCACAGTGTTGACAAAGAACAGGGTGAAGTCATGGATGATAAGGATGCAGCCGATCTGAAAGGGTCAGCTGTGAGTTGCGGTGCAAATAAAATAATGGATTACCTCTCATCAGCTTCCCAGCCAGTTTGTAATGGACAATCAGAAGCTTCCCAAGATTTCTGTAACTGTAGCAATCGCATATGCAGATTCTGTGGCAAAATTATTCGCAAGAATTCACAAATTTCATCAGACGAAAACAACACACACTTGAATCAGCAGACTCCTCATTCCACAGTACAGACATTTACTTGTGGAATGATTCAAGCTCTAAGCCAAGGCTTCAAGGAAGATTTGTTGTATTCTTCTGAAGGTCCAAACCAAGAAACCAAAGAGACTTTAGATTCATCAGCTCAGAGTGAAAACCACATTCACCCTACCATTCCCTCAGATAGCACGAATAGCTCATCTCCAAGATGGCATAATTCTTTTACCACAGAAGACAAGGCTCCTTCACTGCTTCTGGGAGCTCATATAGCCTCAGAAAATAGAGGAATTTTATCCACATCATCTGTTAAAAGAGACACACAGCTTTCTTCTTTGCTACATGCTTCTGATAAATCTCCAGATGAAAGAGAAAAGTGTTCAGTGTCATCTGAAGAAAAAGACATGCCGCTGTCATCGGGGCATGGAGAGTGTGAGAGATACAAGCATGATGCCTTCATTGAAGAATCCCTTGCTCATATTACTAAGTCTATGAATGTGAGTAACCCAGTCAATGATTTCAAAGAGGTTAATGGGCAGCCAGACCTGCAAACTGTTGCTGAGGCTGGACAGCGTTCACAGCTCAATGAGTGTGTCCACCAGCAAAGCAGGCAGCAAGATGGAATTGGAGCTCTAAGAGGGAGTGGAAGACACAATAAAGCTGTTCCTCCAACTGATGTACATTTACCAAAGAAAAATACAGAGAGTGAAAAAGCCAAGACCAATGGCCAGCCTGTAGGTGCTACTGTCTGCTCATCTTCCCGTGATAAGAAACAGTCTAGTGTAACATGTGCAATGAAGCCAAGGGAAAACTGTTCACCCCCAGCTGTTGGAAAGTCTGCTGTGACATGGTTTGCCCCTCCCAAGCTGATATTCAAGCCTACAGTCACTGTGAGTCAGGATTTACTACATGTTTTCTTGTGTGTTTATGAATGTGAGTTTGAGGAAGAGAAGAGAGAGATGAGGGGGAGGGTGGGTGCATGCGTGCATGTACACACTCATGTATGCACAAGAGAGGAACTTTATGCACACTTGAGCATGCTCGCTATAAACACCCTTAACATGAAGGGCCATTCAATATGAAGCTGTTGCCATTCCCAGGCACTTTTCATGTCCCAAAGTGACTATTGGCATAGATTAAGTTAATGGATAATGTGTTCAATATGAAACTGTTCAGAGTGTCTGTGAATTTCATCCTCTGCATGTTCAAGTGTACTTCTATGTTGTTAGTGAGAAAATGCTTTGATTTTCATAAAGTTTGCTTTTCATACCATAATGTTAATATTCTCAGTGTTTTTACTTGTCAGCATTTATTTAGCCTTTCTCTCCACAGTAATGCAACAATTTTCAATAGCTTTGGTTGTATTCTAACAGGCCGTAGAGGAGTATGGAATGCTGACAGATGGAGACAGAGTGCTGGTGTGTTTGTCCGGTGGGAAAGACTCCATGTCCTTGCTTCACACCATCCGACAGTATCAGTTCTATGCTAGAGCTAAGGTAACCTGTGTGATTAGTTGTCAGTTCCTTCATCGTCACTTCCTTATGAAAAACCATATTGTCACATTTGTAGAGATGTTATCTCAGAGACAGGCAGTTGGAAAGCTGGGCAATTTTTGTGCCTTCGATAACAGAGTACAGTGAAGCACACTTAATACAGACACATGTAGAATGTAAACATGGATACTGAGTACTGTATTTTTAGTCCTGATTTTTCTTCTCTAAGGGTGTGTGCATGGTTCATGCATAATTCTGTTAATAAGTACTTGGTTGGTCTCAAGATGTATGCATTATCCATGCTCTGTTGTACTGTATCAGTCAAATGTCAGAAAAGAAATCATAAAGTCATTGGTTAAAAAACAGGTCCAAAGATTTTCACCTAACTCCTGAGATTTCAGTTGTATTAGCCAAGGCTCAGTGTCTTGACCTCAAAAAAAATGCCTAACTCAGCATCTAAGGAGTATGGAACTTATAACCTTACAAAAAAATCAGAAGATATCAGACATGCTACACATATTGCACACCACAGTAAAGGTTTATGAGCGGTAACTATCTGTCCAACATGGTGTCTCATATTTGCCACAACAGTGTAGTCCATTCATAGATTTTACATTAGTTTTCTGTAATTATTATGTTCTACGGTATTGTACATGTACTTATTTTATAAGTTTGTTGTTTCCAGGGTATCAGATTTGAGTTTGGAGCAGTGACAGTGGATCCAGAAACACCAGCTTATGACCCAAGCCCACTGAAGCAGTATCTGGCAGCATTAGGTGTACCATACTTCTATGAATCACAGTGTAAGACTATAGTCTGCTTTTCATGGAGGGGGAGGGGCGCTAGGAGAGAAGCAGACACTTAGAATTAGGAACAAAATTTGGGGAACAGGCTACTATTATCTCTGTATAGGACTCATAATGAGTTTAATCTTGCATTGTCAAATCATCTCCCTTTGCACAAAACACTGAATTTCTGAATTCTTTTTTCATTATCATGAATTAGAATTTGAAGCATTATATGCTGTCATGTCTGCTGAGGATGATACATTTGTTTAGGCTGATCCAGCTCAGTGTTCAGAGGGGAGATGTAAATTTTGGGAAAATATTTATCAAGTATAGAGGAGAGACATAAGTATCTTCTTTCACTTTCATCTAGAGGAAATATCATCACAACATTCAGAGCCTTTCCATGGTGACTTCACACCTCAGAGAAACCACTAGTGATGTTTGGAGCTATTCTTGGTAGTTATTTTTTCCTGGTGCACCAACTGTCCCCATTAGCGTCTCTTTTCCTACCATACCTTCTCTCAAATTCTTCCACTCTCAAATTCTTCCACTCTCACAACAGCAGAAGTTTATTCATTTATTTGCTCCAGTTAGGCTATTAAGGCATTTCTGCACAGTCATGGCTATACTGTGCTAGTAGCATAAGAGGACTCACTGTCTGCCTGTCAAGTGTTTACTCTCACACTGTGTAAAATGTGACCCATTTCTCACCAGGTATCCTGGACACAGCAGAGAAGCTGCCATATGAGTGTGCCTCCATCTGCAGTTTCTGTAGTCGCATGAAGAGAGGGAGAATCTATGCAGCTGCAAGAAGGGAAGGATACAATGTTTTAGCATTGGGTCAACATCTAGATGATTTGGCAGAGAGGTCAGTCAACTTGATCATTGTGTGTTGTTAGCACTTGCTTAGAATGAAGATGAATCATCATGTGTAATGTTTTCAAGTTGTAATTATCACAGACATTTGCAGATATTGTCCATGATGCTCTATAGCATTGTGTTCCACAGAATTGGGGTTTAGAGAAACAAGATCCCATGGCGCCATTTTGCAAGCATGAGGAGACCTAATTTGTCATTGAATTGTTATGCTTTCAAACTTTTTAATTTGCACATGATTTCACTGTTGTCATAGGAAGCACCTCAGATTCTAAAAATAATGATTTCAGACTTGGTATTTTACCTAGTTTATACCATAGCAGTGATGATAAAACATTACTATGGAACATTGAAATTTGATTCATGGTTGTAGTTTCTGTGTGACTTTAGGTTCTCACATGACATGGGTCGTAAGATTGTACTGAGGGTACTGAAAGCTGTCGTAAACTTTGAACATAAGACCTTGAAAATATATTATTATTTTAACCTTTCAGCTTCCTGATGTCTTTCTTTCACAATGGTAGTCTGAATACAATGAAGGCTCACTATACAATCAGGTAAGCACCAATCCAGCCTATTGCAGGTTTCAAAGTGTGGGAGTTGAGATAGATAGACTAGAGAAAAATTAGAGTGAAAAGAAGAACAAGCAGAAAGGAAAGAGCAGGTGAGAGACAGTGCCTGAAAATAAAAAAATTTAAAAAAAACAGGTAGAAGATGCAGTGTCGAGAGAGACTGAGAGGCTGCTACTGAGAGAAACAGGACATGGTGTAGGGAGTACCGAGTGCAGTGATGTTCCTTAAAAGCCCAGGACCCAAAATATAATAGGTTCAAGTCATGTAGAGTGAGAGAGGGTGCCGGAGTAAAAATATAATGAAAACCTGTGGCATTCTAGCAACATTCATTTTGATATATGCCGTTAATAAATCAACAGCATAATACTTGTTGCAGGGAGCATGAAAAGTGATTGACATATGTAAATAATTATGGCTGTCAATGCAAAAATGAAATGTGTCTCATAAATGCCAATGTATTTTTTTTTTCCCTGAAGGGTATAAGTGTCTTAGGGTGTGATTAAATCTGTTAATGAGATGAGAATTTGATTTACAGGGAAGATTTTCATGAAATTAACTGACCTTTAGTGCATGCAGGCAGCCTTTCTTATGAAGGATCACATATCTTTGTCAGTCATATTAATATTGTAGGAGATCATTCAGTAATTTTGTAACCAGTGACATAAAATATGATGCACAGGGTAGAAAAATTATGCAGTGCATGAAAATGAATTTATTGTTTTCTAATTCCCAACAGGCAGGGAGACTTGCGTGTCATCCGGCCATTTGTTTATGTCAGGGAAGCTGATCTCAGAGCTTTTGCTGAAAAGGTAAGTCAAGAAGTTATACCTTTCTTGTTCTCCTATACCTTGAGAGAGAGAAAATTGGGTGGCTAGGACAGCATTGATGTAGGACTGAAGGCAAATGGACAAAGCTGGCATCATTAGGACAGCAGTCAATAAATGAAGGGAGGCAGAAACAATGGATGAGGAATCGTACATATTGAGAGAATAGATAAGATTGGAAATGACAGAGGGTAAGATTGAAAATGACAGAGGGAGAATAAACACGGGAAGGTGGAGGGCATCTATTAGAATGACAACAAATCATTAAAAAAAACCTGGTCGATCAGCCGTCAAACCCTGTAGAAGCTGTTGAGAATGGAAGCTGAGCAAGTTTGGATGTCTGTTGCAGTGAAGCCAACCTGTAATAATGTAGCGTAACATAACATACATAGAGTTTGTAGGGTTTATTTCTCGTAGATCAGTGACCAGTAATACAGCATATCAATCCAATTATAACATTTTTTTGACAGAGTAACAATATAGTTCCTTGCTGTCATCGTTAAACTCATTTAGCTTAGACATATAGTGGTGATATTGTAGCATAGCATAGCATAGCGCAGTGTAGCGTAACGTAACGTAACATAACGTTACGTAACATAACATAACATAACATAACATAACATAACATAAATTTGAGAGATACAACAATATTACCTCTCAGACTGACTAGAATATCTGTTCCGGTTATTCAGACTCACCACACAGTTAAATACTTGTTGTTGCATTAATATGAAGAGTGGGATAAATTTGAGAACACATGTGTTGTCTGTTAGTACTTAGCTGCATTTGTATTGTATCATACTATAAAAAATGAAAATGTATGTAATTATTATGATTTAAAACTTGTATTTACAGAGGAAGTTACCAGTGATAGCTGAAAATTGTCCAGCTTGTTTTGAAGCACCAAAGGTAAGTGTGATGCTGCACATGCTTAGATTGTGATTCTCTATGCCATGCAACAACAAAACACTGTATAATCATATAACCAAGTAATGATTATATGGTGCTTTGTTGTTGCATGGCAGCTCCGCTGTATGTTTGTAAAGGTTCATAAAGGTTTTTGTTATTAGTAGTGTTATCACTGAAGTGGTTTAATAATGCCCAGTATTAGTAGAAATGTTTTCTTGTGAGGGTATATTTAACTACTCTCCAGCTTCAAATTCTGTGACTTGAGAGACTGCATAGTGGTGCATATCTGGGTTACTCACTTTTCTACCGCTAAAAGAAATATCAGTAAAATATGATTTTCAGGAAGTTTTATCTGGTTGTTCACATTTGATACATGAATATATAGATAAGACTTCATTGCTTTATGCTCCACTGATGGTAAAAGAATGCATGACAGTGTTTCGGTCATCTTTTGTTTTCTGTGGGGGTAATCCATAGATCCTTTTCTTACCAGGAACGTCACCGAACCAAACAGCTGCTGGCAGCCCAGGAGGTGATGTTCCCACATGTCTACCACAGCATGATGGCTGCCATGAAGCCACTGATGGCCAGAAATACTGTGTCTCAGAGGAATGGACACAGCAGTGAAATACACATGAAAGACACTGATGATGGAGATGAGAGATTCAGTGGTGATGATGATGATGGTGATGGTGATGGTAATTTATATTGATGGCAAGACACTTTACACCTTAAGTTGCTTTTTTTGCTTCAGTTCAAGTAGTCATAGGATGCCCAATAAAAGGCATGGACTTTATGTTACATTGACAAATGTAAACACCATGAAATAAATGATGAAGTCATTTAAATGATGTGACAGTGAAACTCTGAAAAAAGCCAAGTCCTTTTTTTTTGATTGAGGTTATGTCACTAAGCTAATATTAAAGCCTTGTCACTAAGCTAATATTAAAGCCTATCTCATTTTTCTGTGTTTTTAACTTCAAAATGCTCTTTGCATCTAAGAACGATATTACAAAAATATGGGCGTATATCATTTCATATGACATGTCAGTATTAGGCTTGATCCAGGGTGACATGACAGGCTAATTTAATTTTGAGCCAAGTTTTAATTTGGTCATTATGTTAGTGACCAAAACAGGGGAAGTAAGGAGAACATGATAAATGTTTATACAGGCCTGCTGCTGAGGTTATAGACATTCAGCTCTCTTCTCGTAACAGTTACAGTCGAGTCCACTTAACTCAGATTCACTGGGACCACGCCAATGAGTTTGAGTAATCAGAATTCAACCCACGATTTCCAAGGCGAGTCAATCATGTGCGAGCAAGCACCCTGGGGAGGTCATGAGGGCAACCTCTTGTTTATATGCCATCACGATGCATTGGGCCAGATGCATTAATGAACACACTGCAGCCGAGGTGCATGATTACTGATAGATTTTTCGGCACCGCCGAGCCCTCGCGCATTCTCTCCCCCCCACTGTCTTATCAGTGGTGGTGTAATACACATGCCATACTTATTGTGCTGCGGCTAGTGGCACTCGTGGTGTCCAGTTTTATTGCCTCTCTCTATCCGCAGCACTGTCCTGTTTTGTTTTTCAAGCGGTCGGCGTTGTTTGGCATCACGCGGGAGAAGGAAGCCAGGAGGTGATTTTGCCTCTGTGATAGGGCTTGGCAATTTGAGTAATCAGAAATAGGCATTAATTACTTCTTGTTATGCAAAGGCAATAAATCGACCCAAAGAAGGAAAAAAAAACTATTATTTCTTTTTCTTTTGACTAATAAGAAATTTGAGGTATCTGATTTCGACGTACGTGGACTCAACTGTATTTGATTTGATCTAGAGGCAACTCAGGTCACATATGGACTGGCTACAAGACAGATTTTTTCTGAAAATAGTCAAGAAGGGATGAATGACTGAAGATTCCCTTTTATATTAAAGTGTTTACATTTTACTTTTGTGACAAGAGTTTTATTTGAACTGTACATATGTATTTCCTTTTGCTTTCTGATTTTACCAGAATTTACCTGAAATTTTGGTCATTTTCCCTTAATTTAAGTATCGTGCTTGGATCTAGTGTGAGGCTTTTTACCCCTCCAACCTTGCATTTCAAGTTCTACATATTCTTTCTGTTTACAGTGAATGGCATTAGATTGCCAGCAACTTTCTCCTTGAATGAAATTTTTATGTCAGTCTTGTTGAGTGTCATAATCATTCATGCAGGTATTGTTTTTTTTATTTTAACATGTATAGTAAGACATTCCATTCCTTTCCATGGTAGTGTGGATTCTATGACATTGGTTCATGGGTTAAAGTTTGTAAGTGAAATTTGGTAAAGCGATTATGAGACTAGAGACCAGAGCTGTTTTGTTTGGTCCCTGTGGCGTTGCGGAAGGGGCTGTCCTCAGCAAAAAAAATGAGTTGGGTTTTGGTTGGTGCACGCCAGTCAAAGTGAGGAAGAGTACATACCTGCTAGATGTTTGTAAGAACTGTGACGTCATTTCCTATCACCAGAAGAGAAAGCTCAGCAACCTGGTGGCAGCCACCTACAAATTTGTTTGTGGAAAATCTTATCAATGGCCTTACGTCAGTGGTGGATGTAGCAAGAATCAACCATGGAATGTATGCTAATGAATGAGGCAAAGACGTAAGTATAGCAAACACCACTCGCAAGTTGGTGCAGTATTTTATAGTATTTCCGCTTTAATCATAGCCATCTTGGCTTGCCAGGAGATTGATACTGTCTTTGCTAAGAGCAGCCCTTTCTGCAACACCGCATTGACCAAACAAATTGAGCCCAGAGGATCATGAGAAGTCCTCGTTTTCAAGTGTATAAGGTTCAGTGTGGTGTTTAATATTATCATTAACTCTTATTAAGAGTACCCCTTCAATACAGCGAGAGAGCCATACTGTATCAGCTGACGGCACCATGTTATTGCCTAAATGGGTCTGGTACTATTTGTGGCTATGATAATTTATAATTGAGAGCTACACCAGTTAGGCAAGGAGTGATATCTGAAATGTTATCCATATCTCTTGTAGATAATAGTTAAAGCAACTAAATCTGGCTCTAACACTGCAAGGGTTAAAATTTGAATCATATAGGGACTACAGTATTAGAATGACACTGAGTCAATGCATTTGGGTACAAATACTATGATACTTCATTAAACTGATGACTTTTCCCAATTTACATTATTTTTCCACTCACTACTCATAATCAATAAACTGGCGTTTTTGAGTTTTGGTTTTTTTTTTCCATTTTAAAATAGTCTCAGCAGTTGTGGGTTCGGTTTTGGGGTTTTTTTTGAGCCCTTAAGGTTAACATAGTATTGCTAACTCCATGGCAGCTGAGTCAATTTTAACATGTAAATTAGTTCAATACTATGTGTTGAGTCACTAATAATAAATGAATAAGAAGATGATACTATGCAACGTCTTATCATGTGTTTTCAGTAGAAATACTTTTCACAGTATAGGGTCTCCATTTAATTTTGGAACTAAAGCATGTCATGTTCATAGGGATAGAAACAAGCAAAACATGTCATTAATAACGATTGTTAGAGTTTGAGACCAGTTGTTTCCACATATATCGACTTAGTTACTAGTACTGTTCAAAATCACAGACTTGCTTATAGTTAAAAGTACGATGTTCAAAGTCATTGTTTTAGATTTGCATTTGACGGATGCATAATCTGCATGTCCATGTTGTTAACTGATCCATAGACAGTGTTTTCATGAAACATATTCCATTCATCTGTCTTGGGCCACAGAAATTGCAGTACTCCACCCTTAGAGGTTTAATGCAGAAACTTCAAGGAAAATCCAGATTTTCCTCCCATGTGCAAAATTTGTCCAATTTCACAGTAATTGCACAATTGTGGAGAAACACTGTCATGGCTATTTTTAGGTTTGGCCTCCATTAAGCATATTTTTTAACTGCCCTTGACTGAATTTGTTGCTGAAGCACTAATGGCCCTCAAAATGTTTTCCTTTTGTCCTGGAACCTTAAACTTTATACCTTCTGGATGATCGAGAGGAGGGAGGTGAGACTGCTGGTGGTGGATTGTTTGCCTTGTCCAAAATGTTGCATTGCATCATAAGATCCCTTAAATAAACTGCCTTTGCAATCCCTACATGCATTTCTTTTTTGTTTTGTTCTTAGCCTTGGTTTTGGTACCCCAGAGATTTCTTACCGGCTTCAGTTCCCTTGAGAGTGATCTCATGCAGATGGGATGTCTTTGATTTCAGTCTTCTTGTTTCGTTATGTATCTTTCTTATACACACTTTAACCGAGTCCACAAGCAATGTTAATGTGATGCATGGAGGGGCAAATCACTGATTGTGTACAACCCAATTAATCCGCTAATGTATAATATGCCCCTTTTTTGAGACCCTGCCAGCCAGTGTTAGGGTGTAGAAATGTGTAAAATGACCTGTGATCTTAAGAAAAGCATCCAACATTAAAGTTTCAGGTACAATTTGAGCCTTCTAGATAAATAAAAAAAAAGTGTGTAGGCCTATGTATTCACACGTGGTCAAAACCAGCCAGATGAAAAATTGGGAACTAAATCAGAATTCGAGGTGATCTTTTTCGAAAGAGATTTGTGAAAAATTTTGGACGTTGACCCCACTTTTTCTTCCCGTTAAAAGATCAGGCAAAAGAAGTACCATGGAAGAAATTTCCCGGGATCACAAGAGGTAAGAGGTCCTTAGGTAAGGGGAGGTGATCTCGTGAGTACGAGTTCACATTAAAATATATTGAGTTATTTCCCTTGGCTCAGGGGCTGCGCCTAGTCCACATTAAATTAGCTAGCCTAATTAGTTGTATGTTTCCTGTGGCATGCCGGTTGACGGGCACTGGACCAGTATTACCGTTGGTTATCTTGAGATGTATGCTACTTCTCTGAACATGGAACAATCGGAACCAGAAGTCACAGACCTCAGCCCTCTTCATTCAGCCACTGAAATATGGAACTGATTACTTCAGTCCTTTTATTAGCTTTGATGTTCTTCGTTATGGTAGGCCTGAAGTGTTCTTGGATAATACAGTCTAATAATCAGTGTTTGGCTGAAAGTAAGTTGTGTTATTTATAGGATTTTACTGCAGTTTCATATGGTATCAATGGGCTGCTAGATCATCCATATGGGTCGTAGATGAGCTATGGGATTAAATAATGCCCACCGGCAAACCATGGGTGCCATACTATTGTTGTAGGCTGGGCACAATAATCAGCCACAGAAAACCACACAGACATTTTGGGCAGATCTGAATCGGCTTTGGACGGGCAAAGCAGCCCAACTATCTGTCATGATCACATAATGAATAATATAATACAGTGAAGTCTACCTTTGAGGGGCACTGTCGTAACCAGAATCCGGTTGTACCGGGCATAGTATCAGTGCCCACGTTTCCCTTCTCTCTATTATTACTGAAATAGCCTTTTGATAACGGGTTTGATAAAGCGAAAATACGGCTTGTGTGGCATAACTGATAACTTCCTCGACCTTGGGTAAGGTGTTTGACTTACTAATGATGGTTTAATAACCAATAGATGGGTGAAATTGTCTCGCTCAGTGTTTAGAGGCTGACCAGTGTGGGCATCCACCCACAAAGTACTTTAGCGATTGTCGATGATCATATGACTAGCTTCACAAATGCAATGTCTATATGAGCATGTATGACCCATGAGAACTCAATATTTAGGTTCCTTCTCTAGTCTCCATACCTCAGTTCGGAAAAACGAAGCTTGGTAGTAACGATAACAATTTGAAAGCCCCTATCATCCCGTTATTACCTAGTTCCATTGTATATTTCAACGGATGTGAATAACAGATTCCCTTTTAGGGACCTTAGACACTGTACTGAGGGGCTGGCATTGATTTGAAGCGTGTGAAAGAAACAGTTGTCTCCGTTGCAATTATGGTCCCTTGGCGGTATAACAGTACAATCTGGCAACTCGGTATGTTTACCAATGACTCTAGGGTAATAAAACAAAGGCTGCATGTCCGTGCCAAAATAAATCCCGTCCATCCATTCTGGCTGTCCTCTGCCAGCTCAGGTCGTCTCCCCTCATTAAGGCCAAGAGATCGGGAAATCCCGTAGGTGCACGCCGAAGCCGAGGTCATTGCGAGAGCTTATTTTGTTTTAAAACAGAGTAAGTCCAATCTCATTTCTTTCAAAGAAAAACAGGGGCATATGGATAAAGTTGCACTACAGTGGCAACATCTCGGTTCTTCCCAACAATCACCCTACTAACTTCTCTGATAAAATAGCGGGCAGTGTGACGTTGCCAACATGTTTCTTCTTACAAATCATAAAATATGGCAGATATTCTTAGTTTCACTTTAAATATATTGTTTACTGTGGATCTTGGCTTTGTGATTACCTTTTTGTGACGACCAACTGATGTTCTCTGACAGTTTTGCATAGCAGATCATTAGCAAATCGTTACAAGATAACAAACATCAAGTCAGAGACGATCATCTGTCCCAAATGGTCATATGAATGCGATTTCGTTTGCCTCCCTTCCCATCATATAGATGTTAACGTACCACACTAAATAACTTCAGACAGTAAACATGTACTGGTACCGTTCATATATTCTATACAATGTTAGCATACAGTAAAGCCTGAAAAAAAAACAACCCGTCAATTAATGCAGTTCTTTCCACAACATATACATGTATCTCCATTCATAAGTTCGGATTGTACTGTCTCTTACATACGAGCAGTACGTTGCATACTGAAAGACATCCATTTGGTAACATACCCTCAACTGTTTGGTCCAAGTGATGATGTGTGCTATGAGGTTTTCACCCACAACAGAAAAAGAAAATGCACTATTGAGCACTTTGGTGCGCAATCTTGCATGCAAAATGCACTGAATTAGAAAAAAAGGTATTGCGCACCATATGATAGTAGCGCATTGTATAATCTACAGTCCAAGAGTAGACTAGTCTTATCACTTTAACTCCGCAGCACCGGCTAAAAATGGTCCCGTTTTACATCCGATATTGCGTCATTAATAATAGTCCGTTCATTGTCTACGAAAATGGATTTACGCCCTTATAAAGAAACAAACGAACTCCGTCACCAGGAGGTGTTTCGGTCTAGTAATTGGTCCATGTCGCGTGTCACCTAAGGGTTAATGGGTGACAAATGCCCAAACCGATTACTTGCATGGCTTCTTTTGTTTTGCCATTATTGTCTGGACTATCAAGCCGCGAGGGGGAGGCGAGGGTGTGATGGCTATATGAGTAGTAGACTGGCTTAAAGGAACTATTATTTTAATGGTGGGAGTTTGGACAATCGACTCCTTATAATCGCAATTCGTTTAATCGCATATGTCTCCTAACAGCATTTTTTATTCTCAGTCAGGAAATCTTCTTTAATAACAAAACACAGAAAGCTCAGAATTCTGAGTGGAATTTACGATTAAGATTAATCTGCTGTAAACTTACTATCCATGCTGTGTACTGCAGTAAGAGTTTGGTGTAAAAACGAAAATAAGGTTGATCGGCTATTTAAAAAAAAAAGGGCAACGTTCCAAATTAAATTTAGAGAACTGACATAAATTCAATAGCCAACCAACGATAATGGTGTGTTATGTTTTCTACATTGCCTCTTTTTTATATTGATCGTAACCTCCTCCTTTCTCCTCTCTTTCTCTCTCTCTCTCTCTCTCTCTCTCTCTCTCTCTCTCTCTCTCTCTCTCTC
>JAWQUT010000626.1:168578-193348 GCA_033807755.1 Ellobium chinense
CTCTTCTCACCCACCCTTCCAACATTCGCTGTCTTTCACATTTCTATTCTTGAACTCAGTCGTTGGCATTTGACATTCCCACAAATGTTTATCTACAGATTATAACACTCTGACAAACTTCTGGACAGAATGATAGTATCAGTTTATTCTGCTTCGTCTACCTGCCTGGGAGTGACAAAATTGTGGATACCCTAGTTCAATGGTGCTGCTTCATTTGCACTGCATTGTTCTTCTCCTTTCTTCTTCTTTTTCTTCTTCTCCTCCTCCTCCTTCATCTTCTTTTTCGTCCTTTTCTTCTTCTTCTTCTTCTTCTTCTGCGTTTCCTGTCAAGCCTTTAGGTTTGCTCTTTTGTTAAAATTGACGGCCCTCTGGAGATCCAAGGGAACCCCCACAGTTAGTACTGACGCCAAGTGCCTCTGGCCAAATCTCCTCTCGGAGAGTCTGGTGCTCCGGACAAGTCTGCAGAGCAGTATCTCTGTCTGTTGTTCCTGGCAGCAGATGCAATCTCCCCTCTCTACTTTGCCCATGCAGAGTAAGTGAGCTTTGAACGTGCAGTTCCTTGTCTTCAATTTGAATATGGTTCTCTGGTCATCTCTTGGGAGATGGTGGAGGGGCTCTTTCGTGATCTGGTATTCATCAAGTTCCTCTACCAGTTCACACTGTTACTAACTTTCTTTCCTTTTCTTTCCACGTACTTCACGTAATGCCACCATTTCTTTCAGCCCCACACACCAATCTGTACCAGTTAACAACAGAATCACACAAGTCACACATGAGCATCTTGGAGTCCACTGGACCTCTGACCACGACTGTCCACCGTCGATGGAGAGACTGTCCACCCTTCCTCCCATCCATCATTAGACCAGAATTCCAATCAATAGGGTCTCCACCCTCTACTCTAGTGCCCTGCAACCTCTCGCCTTTTCTCTCCACTCTCAACACACTGAAACCACTAAGAAGAATGAGACCAGAAGCCCACAGATGGAACACAAGACTTCTCAGTTCTCACTTCCGGAGCTTAGTCGTGTTCAGAAATGGATCTGCCATTGGCGTAGTATAGAGTATGCTTGCAGGCTGAACCAGTGTGCTTGCCATTTGTCAGAATATTACTAGCAGGAAGAAAGCAAACTGTTAACTTCACTTTATCGCCCAATTTATCAGGGGAGTAACCGCTTACAAGAGATTCAAGCGGGCAGATCTGAAATAGTATCAGTCTAGCTGTATGTTGAAAACAATGCGGATGGCACATCAGTTCCTACGAGTTTGAGGTGTTCTGGGTTTGGCCTTTGTAATATGTGGTTAGGTTACAAATCTGCAAGCTTCCCTCCTTACAAGCCTAGCAGCTCAGCTCGAAAGCTTCAGATGTCTGTGCTTTGCAACTGAACCTCGCAATTTATAATTCCTGGAAATGGTTCGTGAATTGTTCGAGTTTATGACCATAATTTACCATAGATTACGGAGCACAAGGCGAGTTTAACAATTTTTCGAAAAATACAAAACAAACCTTAACTCCTAGATTGACATGAGGCTGGATGGTTCGGCTTGGAATTAGGTCTTAAGCTCTACTGAACGAAAGAAAAAAAATGGGGAGGGGAAGAGGGGTTACAGCCATATGATATGCTCATATTTTCTTATAGGTTTTTTTGTTTGTTTGTTTGTTTGTCTTACTTATCTTCTGTTTTATAAATCTAAACACTGTAAGTAACACATCAAGGGTGCACACAGCACTAGCGAACATAAGTGAGATGATCAGTTGACAGAGAAGTAGAGGTCCAAGTCGCTCAACCAAAGCTTATGATACCTGAAGAAGAACAAGAATATAAGAGGAAGAAGAGGTGGAAAGGGAGGAAGAAGACATAGAGATGTAAGAGGGGGAGAAAGAAGAAGAAGGAGAAAATGCTAAGGAGGGGAGGAAGAGGAAGACGAAGAAGGAAAAAAGGATGAGGAGGGAGAGGAAGAGGAAGGAGAGGAAGAACGTGCAAAAGAAAAAGGAAAAATCATCTTTAAAACGGTGGACATCTTAATTCACATATCAGCAGCAGCTCTATTCCATCAACACCACAGCTCTACTATTGTATACCCAACATCCTTTCATCCCCTGCCACGATTCAAGTCGCTGCATTATCTGGTATCCACGATGTTTTTCATGTGACGCTTGATTAGACTCCCTCATTAACTCCAGCAATGCTCACGGTGACGCCATTGTTTTCTTAATGCACGAGCCATTTGTGGCGCACACGCAGTTCATAACCCATATTATTCGAGATCAGCGGTTTTCAGCCTGCACACTAGGTTACCATGATTTGATTTTGTAGGCTCTTTAAGTATCATATTTTATTTAAATCAGTTGTAAACAGTAAATATAAAGCTTTACTATAAGTATAAGAGACAAGTTCTGAAACATATCTCGTCTAATATCCTTAACAGTCAGAGCTATATCACCATCATGATCATCATCATTATCATCATCATCATCATCATCATCATCATCATTATCAACCAGGCGTCAAGAGCGGCGTCACAGATCTTGGAGATATGATTTCAGCCCAGGCTCTAATGTGCAGGGATGACTGGTGACGTCATCTGTGGAATGCAAGTGTAGTAACTGAATCTGGTTTTCCTTCTTTGCCGGTTATATGACAGCGATCGAGAGACCAACTACAGAGTAAAGATGAAGATTTCCCAGTGTGAGAATAAACAGAGTTCTATCTGGCCCAGACATTGTAGAAATTCGATATCTGATTGAGTTTGATTTAATAGGGAACAATAGTACCATGCAATATCTTCACTTTAGACCTGGTGTAGAAAAATTCCCTTTTTTTTTCACAATACGGAAAGGTTGCTCAAACATGACCAAACGTGATATTCCTAACACGGTAATTTTGAGCAAGCTTTGTCGATGACAATGACGCAGCTGCTGATCAGAATGACATCTGATTATCATTTATACAGAATCAAAAGTTTTTTCTTTTTGTTTTTTTTTTCTTTTTTGGGGGTGGGGGCGGGAGGCAACAAAGCAAACATTCAGAAAGCCAAAGCGGTCTCAGTATTGTTTGTTTGTTAGTTTGTTCGTTTGTTTGATTTTAACGTCTCTTACTTTCTGTTTGTTTGTTTGTTTGTTTGTTTGTTTGTTTGTTTAAACGTCTTTTACTTCATAGCAATGGTAATGGCCTACATCAGAAACACAGCCTGACTCTTCGTCAAGTCACCGACACCTGGGCTTCTATCAAATACCGTGAAGCATATTATTAAGTAGATTCGAACCGAGAGACAAGCTCTCTACATTCTAACCACCCTGCAAGCCGGCCAGTCTCAATATAGGACGGAATTTTCTTACTCTCTGGGTAGCATGGTACGAGGGAAAGGGCGCAATACAAACATGAAGTTGGATCTTTGTGCGAAAGATGTTGAAAACCGCTGCTTTGAGCCGACACTGCCGTTCTTGCATGACCTAGCAGCAGAGATTCTTCCCAGGATGCAGTGTTTGATGTCGGGGAAATAAGCCAAAATGGCGATGAAGCCAATCAGGTGCGTCGTCGGTAAGTGGGAGCAGGAAGGCTGCAAATGGGGTAGGGCAAAGGGGGTCATAGCGACTTGTATCATCAGCACGGAAAAAAATGAGGTTAGAAGTATCTTTGCCTCTTTGTGATGCAACAAAGCGCATTTCTTGCTGAAGAGAGTTGTGACGTCATTTGTTTGGTGGGTTACAGGTACCAGGCTCGCACTGGTTTTGACTCTGTCTCTTTTTTTCCTCTACTTACCCAGGCCATTTAATAGATTTTTGTTTACTTTTATATAAAGTGGAGCACGCTTAATATGGACACCATTAGTCCGTAAACACGGATACTGAGTACGGTATTTTTGTCCCGATTTCTTTCTTCTAAGTATGGTTAAAACGTATTTCTGTTAATAAATACAATCTTGTCTTTTGGTCGGTCCCAAGGTGTACGCATTATCTTTGATCCACTGTAATTAGATTTTTGCTCATGAGTGTTTCGGAAAATCAAACCGCTATTGATTGCAAGAACTAATTCTGTCGGTCTAACTGCAAACATGTTGGGTGCTGTCTTGACAACAACCGCATTAATAAATATTGGAGGCATTTTAATATAATTCTTCCTTCTCCAAATTATTATGCAAACATGAATAAACACAAAAAGGAGGGAAATACCCCCCCCCCCCCCNAACCCCTTCTGAATGTTTACGGCACATGCCGAAGTAGCTTTTGACAATTCTGATTATACTATAGTACTATTCCGGGAATCATTCAGAGCTTATCAATCCGGGCGCTGTTAACAAACAATCAGTGTATTTACAATAATCAGGCAGGCTGATAACATCATTTAAAGGTGGTAAAATAAGAGAACACAAGTTAATGACAAAAGGTCTGACGGTTGGAGTGCAAATTTTAATGAAAATGTTCATGACAAATCACTGTATTTTCGCTGCCATCGATAGGAGCATTCGTCTCTTTTATTCTGTGTCACATAATGCAATGGTAATAATACTGTCAAAAATCTCCCTCTCAAGCCATATCTTGCTCATAATCTTACCCAAGCACACGGAGAGAGTCCCTGTATTATACCAAACGGACACACGACACTAATTTGTAAAGGGCATGAGGATTTGTAGAAGATCATCTATTGTTCCTTTATGGACTAGTTATGCAATAAAAGTGCCTGTGCGATCACAGTAAATAAAATACAACATGTATATAACATGTTTTTAGAGAAGTAGAGAAGTGGATGTTAAAAAAAAAACAGGTTACGTCATTATGACCGCCATTTTTTTCTGTAGAGCAAATAATAAAACCTGTTGGGACACTCAAGATGGCATCACAGCCATATCACAGAATAAAAAGAAAATCTAAAGAAATAAAACTATCTATTTCCGATATTTTCCTGAATCGCCATATACGTTTATATACATATATATACAAAGACATTAAACAGCTGTGTTTTATTGGATGAAAGACCTGATTTCTGGTTATGAAGACATGCTTCAAAGCATTCCGATTCTAGTTTATTTGCTGAGAAACAACTTTCGCTTTGTCGGTGATGACTGTTGCTATGTTACATGGCCGTCATCATTGTAAGTTCTCACTGGTAAACAGTGTGGATTTGTTCTAGTCTGTTATATATTATTATGTAAAGAAAGAGACCGAATTGTCTGACAAAGGGTAAATATCTCACTTTGTCACCAGGAGCTTAAAGTACATTACAGTAAAAGGCAGAATACATGGAAAATGATATGTCATTTACTCAAATGAATTCATTAACACCAGACCAGGTCATGTCAAAATGACATTTTAGGCATAGCAGTGTCATGATGCCCTGACAAAGCCTGGGTCAGAGTGAACTCATCTATCACAAAGTCACGAAGAGTTAGGGGAACAATAGGCGTCTTATTAGCCGAGAGCAAAACGTGCTTGAATAGTGTATGTATTACTAGTAATATACAGCGCTGTTTTGCATGGTGCGCTGAGAGGTCTCACAAACTTTATTCAATCCCTAGCCTATAAAAATTTCCTGTGTCAAAAGCAGTGCATAAAAACATTATAACATTCTGAGAATGACACACACACGTAAGTAGATGAACACAGTGGAACATCGAGTTTGTTTTTGTGTGAAATTTACCTGTGTACTGAGTATCATTCTATCATATCAATTTTCATGTAGACCTCGGCTTAGAAAAGTATTTCTCAATACGCTCTCAGGTGTCGTCATCGGGTGTACGTGATACAACAGTTTACAAAGCTTGGCATCAGAGGCCTGTGGTGTTGGTGCGATGGTCCCCTCGAGCATCTGGTCTTCTGAATGTCGTAGTTTGCTACAAGGTTCTATGCAAATGCCGTTCACATTAGCCGGTGTGACGTTCTATTATATTCGTGCTACGGGAGAAAATATCAGAATATCACGACATTCTCTCCTGCTGTAGCGGAGTCCGGAAACAGNGGGGGGGGGGGCGAGGGACAACAAAGCAGAAATTCACAAAGCGGTCTCAGTATTGTTTGTTTGTTTGTTGGTACGGGGTAAAGGACGCAA
The DNA here is from genome assembly GCA_033807755.1 of Ellobium chinense. Classification (NCBI taxonomy): domain Eukaryota; kingdom Metazoa; phylum Mollusca; class Gastropoda; order Ellobiida; family Ellobiidae; genus Ellobium; species Ellobium chinense. The sequence goes on from JAWQUT010000626.1 coordinate 174,623, forward strand.
TACAAACATGAAGTTGGATCTTTATGGGAAAAATGTTGAAAACCGCTGCTTTGAGCCGACACTGCCGTTCTTGCATGACCTAACAGCAGAGATTCTTCCCAGGATGCAGTGTTGATGTCGGAGAAACAAGCCAAAATGGCGATGAAGCCAATCAGGTGCGTCGTCGGTAAATGGGAGCAGGAAGGTTGCAAATGGGGTAGGGCAAGGGGGGTCATAGCGACTTGTATCATCAGCACGGAAAAAAATGAGGTTAGAAGTATCTTTGCCTCTTTGTGATGCAACAAAGCGCATTTCTTGACGAAGAGAGTTGTGACGTCATTTGTTTGGTGGGTTACAGATACGAGGAACGCACTGGTTTTGATTCTGTTCCTTTCTTCTTTTTTTTTTCCATTACTTTTCCAGGCCATTCAATATGTTTATGTGTTTACTTTTATATAAAGTAGAGCACGCTTAATATGGACATGCTTATTGCGTAAACATGGATACTGAGTACAGTATTTTTAGTCCCGATTTTTTTTTCTGTATGGGTAAGTTTAATAATATGGTTAATACGTATTATATTTTTAATACACTTTTGGTAGGTCCCAAGGTGTACGCATTATCCGTGCTCCGCTGTAAATATGCGTTTAATCGTGAGTGTTTCAAAATATCTAACCGCTATTGATTGCAAGAACTAATTTTTTAGTTCTAATTGCAAACATGTTGGGTGCTGCCTTGATATTAATATAAACTGAAGGCTTCCTAATATGATTCTTCATTCTTCAAATTATTATGCAAACCTGAATTAACAAAAAAAAAAAAAAAGGAAGAAAATATCTTCCCTCCTCCCTCTTCCTCCCTCCGACCGAATGTTTACTGCACATGCCGAAGCTGATTTTTGCAATTCTGGTTATAGTAGTACAGTATTATTCGGGGAATCAATAAGAGGTTATCAGTCCGGACACTGTTTACCAACAATCATGATATTTACAGTAAGTAGATGGACCAATAACATCATTTAAGAGTGGTGAAATAAGAGAACAATGACAAAAGTTCTGACACATGGAGTGCAAATTTTAATAGAAATGTTCATGACAAATCACTGTATTTTCGCTGCCATCAATAGGAGGATTTATCTTATTTATTTTGTGTCACATAATGCAATGATGGTAATAATACTGTTAAAAATCTCCCTCTCAAGCCAAATCTTGCCCATAATCCTAACCCAACGGAGAGAGTCCCAGTATCATACCAAACGGACACACGACACTAATTTGTAAAGGGCATGACGATTTGTAGAAGATCATCTATTGCTCTTTTATGGATTAGTTATGCACTAAAAGTGCCTGTGCGATCACAGTAAATAAAATACAACATGTATATAACATTTTTTTTAGAGAAGTAGAGAGGTGGATGTTAAAAAAAACCCCACAGATTACGTCATTAAGCCCGCCATTTTTTTCTGTAGAACAAACAATAAAACTGGTTGGTACACTCAAGATGGCATCACAGACATATCACAGAATAAAAGAAAATCTAAAGAAATAAAACTATTTCCTTTTTTTTCCCCCAATCGCCATAGAAGTTTATGTATTTATTTCAGTTTTCAATTTCATTCAACGCACAAATGCTGGAATACTGCTAGTGCGACATTGGTATCATTCAACGCACAAATGGTATATAAACAAAGTCATTAAACTGCTGCGTTTTATTAAATGAAAGACCTCATTTCTGGTTATGAAGACACGCTTCAAAGCATTCTGATTCTAGTTTATTTGCTAAGAAACACCTTCCGCTTTGTCAGTGCTGACTGTTGCTATGTTACATGACCGTCATCATTGTAAGTTCTCAGTGGTAAACAATGTGGATTTGTTCTAGTCTGTTATATATGTAAAGAAAGAGACCGAATTGTCTGATAAAGGGTAAATGTCACACTTTGTCACCGGGAGCTTAAAGTACATTACAGTAACAGGCAGAAGACATGGAAACTGATATGTTATTTACTCAAATGAATTCATTAACACTAGACCAGGTCATGTCAAAATGACATTTTAGTGCATAGCAGTGTCATAACGCCCTGACAAAGCCTGGGTCAGAGTGAACTCATCTATCACAAAGTCACGAAGAGTTAGGGGAACAATAGGTGTCTTATTAGCCGAGAACAAAACGCGCTTGAATAGTGTATGTATTACTAGTAATATACAGCGATGTTTTGCATGGTGCGCTGAGAGGCCTCACAAACTTTATTCAATCCCTAGCCTATAAAAATGTCCTGTGTCAAAAGCCGTGCATAAAAACATTATAACATTCTGAGAATGACACACACTTAAGTGGATGAACACAGTGGAACATCGATTTTGTTTTTGTGTGAAATTTACCTGTGTACTGATTATCATTCTATCATATCAATTTTCATATAGATCTCGGCTTAGAAAAGTATTTCTCAGTACGCTCTCAGGTGTCGTGATCGGCTGTATGTGGTACAACAGTTTACAAAGCTTGGCATCAGAGTCCTGTGGTGTTGGTTCGATGGTCCCCTCTACCATTTGGTCTTCTGAATGTCGTAGTTTGCTACAAGGTTCTATGCAAATGCCGTCCACATTAGCCGGTGTGACATTCTATTATATTCGTGCTACAGGAGAGAATATCAGAACATCACGACATTCGCTCTTGTAGCGGAGTCCGGAAACAGTTTCCTATTGGCGTTCAATACCGAAAGATAGAAGCGTCTCACATAAAATATCTGTGGGTCTATAAGTTGCACATGCTTGTCATTTAATCTGGCTGTTTGAGCCAATAGATTATAATAGTTGTATTCGTTTCCATTGCCAGTTAACAAGAATTTCCATAGTGATCAAGTATTTTTTTTTTTTAAAGGCTTAACATCTCCGTGAATCTTAAACGAAATGCTGCTTATATTGTAGAGTAATGAGTAAATTAGATTAACCGAAGAAAACTAATGAAATTCTTCATTAACAGCAAATGTTCTTCACACATATCCATATCCCCGCAAAGCTCTGACCTCATACATCAAAATTTATTATATATGTGATGAGAAAAGTATGTCCATGAAGTAATGATGACCCAGTTTAATTTCTTTTTTTTTTTAACTCTTCGCTACGATAGTATTAACGACCTTGACGACATCCCGTGATTCCTCAGTCAAGGATGGGAATATTATAACAACGCCAAGACGAGAAATCACGAGACTCTAAATCTGGATTTTTCAACCTGCTTTTGACCCAGACATGATCAGATCATCTCAAGTGTCCGCAGTGCCATCACTTGACATGCAAAACCCTGAGACGACAAAAATTGTCAAATTTAGCTTTGAACTCAATATTCCGTTTGAGGAACTGATCAAACATTGACACAGAGCGTCCCTAAATATGGAGGAATGACACTTCTGGGGGGATTGAATGCGCGAATCTGTCATGAAGATGTGCTGTCATTTCTTAAAACAAAGCCACAAAAATAAAAAAAAGAAACTGCGGTCCAAATCGTCCCATCATGATGGACTACGCATTGTTCTGGCGTGAAAGACGGTGAAGGAAGGCTGTCCCTGGAGCAAGGAAAGTTCCCACACTAGAGGCTTTGCGTGACAAAACACGATATTGCTGTTTACGGCAGTTGGTAGAAACTTTTCCATTGCTGGGTCACAAGAACAGTGCAAAACATATCGATTTATGTAACTGAAACAAAATCTACATTAGTGGAAGAAATGAGCGAAAACAAATCGAAGTCTTCATGCAACCTGTAATTTTATCAAGGCAGTTGTCGGGTATGTTAAAAAAAAACAACTCACGCATGGAAGATCCAAGATGGCTTTGCATTAGATCTATATCAGCCTGTATTTAATCTCTGAAGCCACTGTACATGTTTTGAGACGATTAAAGGGGAAGGTCAAGTTCATTTCATCACGATCTTGAATGAAATAGATATTACTGCTATATTTCTGGAAATGTAGGTGTATGCGGGTATGTGTTTAAATGTGATCATGTAAAATGCTTGGAAAATTGACTCATCTCGCTCAAATGAGTTGCATCACTACTCCCGTCTATATCGAAGACTCCCGTTCCCTTATTTAAGACAACTAGACATGGGCAAAACCATTTCTTTGACGGGAGTGTCTGCTTCTGTAGGTGTCCCAGGGAAAGAAACAGACGGCACTGTCATACCGTAATGGATATCGCGTTTTGTCTTGAAAACCTTGGAGTAACCATCTGTATACAGAGCTATTGTCCTGAGACCCTGGGCACGCCGGAAAGATGTGTTTTCATTTCCACAACCTTCAGCGTTGATATCAACACTAACGGACGCTCGGATCTTTGTTTTTGCCCCAAACACACACACTCGTGAGAAGGGCGGAGAGAAAAGGAGAAGGAGAGGGGAGGAGGAGAAGCGGGAGCCGGCCAGTGGTCGACCAGCTTGTGTCAAACTTCACAAGTTTTTCTTAAGAACAATCAACTAAGCCGGGCAAATCCTTGCTCAGATTTATGTTTAATCATCACACGGACGCTGATGAAAGCAAGCATTGCGTTCAGGGTTTTCGAGACCTGACCTGTAGAACAAACTAGCCAAATCAACTGGGCGGTCTTGCTTGATCCACACTGGTTCTTTAGGCTTGGGGACGTCTTCCCCATTTTTGGCCGGTAATTGTGGAAGTTGACGGCTAGTGAAAGGTAAATTTTGAGCATTCAGGGGACGATTGCATGTCCAACTTCTTTAATGAATTTGGTGTTTTCGGTATTTGTGCTTAGCATAGTAGAAAATTAAGACATGATAATCTTATGCAATCTGCCGTCCTATGATTTTGTAGAATACAGTCAGGCAATCTCACATCAGACAAGTTTTGAGTAAACCAGTGTTGAAGTTTTCCTTAATTCTAAACTGATATTTATCGCAATTTCATAAAACCCAGTAAGGCGGTACAAATGACAGTCATATACGGCTCTGAAGACACAAATAGTATGTTGTTTGTTGTTGTTTTTTTTTATAGAAACCAATAAATTAATTCGAAACTGTGGGATGGTTCATTTTTAACGATACAGCTACTTACTTGATGCTGACAAGTCTTGTATCCAGGCTATGACTCACTCAACTTCACAGAATTATTTTCCCAGCAGACCTAATCACTCCAGGACTTTCTCAACTCCCTGGGGAGCATACAGTGCTGCTGCCATAATCAGGCGTAATAACTAGCAGCCATGCTTTCCCGAGGTACTTACAACATAACCAGGCATGGTCAGAATCGAACTTATGACCTTTAGATCTTGAGCCCAACGTTGTAACCATTCGGTCACACTGCACGACAAAAAATATCACGAAAGAATTGCCGTGACCCAGTGATATGCAAATCTGGTTGGCTTAATGTCACGACCATCCTTCATCACTGTCTCTGCACATTCGACTTAGACGAATTTTTGTTATACAAGTACTTTAAGTGAATCGTGAATCTCCAAAAGACAAAAAAAAAAACCAAAAAAACAACTCACCAACGCACAGACAGCTGGCTGAGAGGTTCTCAAAAATCTCATATTATTATTTTCTACCATCTGAATACCAGTGAATTAATTAAGAACTTGCGCATTAACGATGGAATCTCTTACCATCGTAAAAATAACATGAACTCTGCATCTTTAACGCTACTAAGAGTGCTTTCAGCGCCAATGCGCTAGTGTAACTCTACCGTAAAAGATTCCATCGTTAATGCACAAGCTCTCAATATATTATTACATCTGATGCATATTAGGCTACTGTAAACCAACTGCGCGAAGATAACTTCATATAGGATTTGAAACACCCAGGCAAATTCTGCAATCATGCCGATATTGCAATAGCTATTTACCTTTAATTTGGAGAAGATTAAACCATTTTCCTGATCATGGATTATTATTCCTAAAATAATCAAACAGCGGAGATTGCAATTCAAGATCGTCTTCCCATAGGGCCAGGGTTGCCAGAATTTTTTTCTAGCTGGGGCCAACTCACATACGAAAAATAGCCAAAAAAGGGCCAAACTATTTCGAGGAAGGACCTAGTGGGGTCAGGATTAGACATAAAATAAGAAATTAACAACTAACTGTCTACGTATTTATTATATACGTGGGTATTGTAAGAATTATAAATATTTCTACATAAATTAGAGCAATATAATAAGAAACTACTTTTACATGGAAACACAGATTGTTCTGTGATTTGTTTTAATCAGCAAATTATGACAGAAGCCTGATCACTTGAAATGTCAGTTTGAGAGAAGTAGAAGTCTTTCTTGTATTGGGAATAACTGAAGTTTAACCTACAGTCCGTTGGAGGCTGAAAAAAAGAGCCAAAGAGCTGATCAGTTGTTTGGAAGCCAAAGACCTTTTAGAAGGGCCAAACATCTTGTATTTGGCTCCGAAATAGCCAAGTCTGGCAACCCTGCACATGGCTCAATAACCACCTACGATTTCTGCACAGACGGCTCAATATCAGACCAAAAAAAAATCCAAACACGTTTCTTGTGGTTGCTCCAGATCCCCCCTATCAGCGTCTTCTCCTGATCCCAGCCGTCCAAATGATAGCCAAAATATTGTTTTTGTTTCAGACGGTTTGATGGCGGTGGGATGACAGCGGATTTGCTAGTTTATCGAGTACTTGTCCCCGTGTTGATTCTTGTGCAAAGCATCATTTGCAGTTGGGGTTTTAGGATGTTTGAAGTTGAGGATAAGGAAGGCTGCGGGGAGAATGAGGGGGTTGCGGGAAGCGTTGAAACTTTGTAGCGACGCCTGCGTAAAACTGTTCATAGCGGATGGTCGCTCGTGACAAAGGAGGGAGTTGGGAGAAAGCGACAGGATATTTTATTATTTTCCCAATCTGATGCAGAGTAATATCCGTCTCCAAAGTGCTTCTGAAAATTTGTTGCTACTGATATGAGTTAATCTGTCTGTAAAGCCCGTTTAAAATTATGTTTGTCTATCAAACAGCCTTCTGAGATATTTAACAACACAAAACAGAAAGGAAAGAGGGAGAGGGATTTTACTTGTCTGCATGCCATCCTGGCTACTGTTTTTATTCTCTGTCAGAACTGTTGGGCAATGCTTTCGCTGCCTATGTAACTGCCCATCAAATTCAATCACAAAGTGTTTGTCACAATGCCTGTCAAAAACGCTCGTCAACTATAAAACGTTATATCTATGAATCGTTACATGTGTTATACTTATCTGACATCGTTTTATATAATTTGACCTCTACAAAATAAATTCCTTTTTTCATACACTCGTAGTCACAAAAAATCTCAAAATTTTGAGGGTAGTTGATCTGTGCAAATATACAGAAACGTTTGGGATTGAAGATCTCGGACACTTTGTCTTGTACTATTGAATTTTGGATATGCTGTGGTCCAGGTGTTATGAGAATATTATGATGATGTAGCTTTTGATCTTTCTGGTTGTTAATTAGTCTGTACCTCCACGCCTTCTTCTCTTTTCCGCCCCAAACACCACCCCCTCCTCCCTTCTAAAACCCAGTTCCATTCTCACAACCTCCTGCAACGTCTTTGTCCTCTTGACGGCCATCTGACGCATCCCCCCTTTCATGAGCGAGGTCCATCAAAGCTCTTCAAAACTCGTCAGCGAACGTCTGCGTTCGAATTACTCTTAATTTATGGCAGAGCGGGTGAGTTTGGGGAGCTCACCACAGCTTAAGATGAAGTCTGTGAGCTTGGAGTGCCGTTATTCAGAATGATGTTATGTCGAGCCGGGGAAAGAAATTATCATGTGAGCCTCCTTCGGCTTGGCCAAAAAAAAAGGCTGAACGCTGACAGTCCTATGGGCTGAAGCCATAAAAGCAAAAGACACTGGAGTCTACAGTAGTTCGAAAACTTGCGCGTTGACGATCATATCCTTTACCATCGTAAAAATTACATAACTATGTGTGGTGAACGCTATTAAGGGTGTATTCATCACCGTGGCACTGATGTAATTCTTACGATGCTAAGAGATCACATCGTTAATGCGCAAGCTCGCAATGACGTTCTTTAGTTCTTCTATATAAGAAAGTTAATATTAATTATCTAATGTGGTATCCTTTCTAATCACTGGCTTAGAGCTGAAGCTCTCTTCCTACTGATACTCAACTGCTATGCTTATATTGGACTAAGGTTACATCTAATTCGTAACCACCAATTCGCATGTCTATCTCTGCACTTGAAATTAAAAACCTGGACATCTGTGTTCATTTTTCAGGGAGAAAACACATGTAAACATTGATATCCGTTAGTTGGTTCTCACTGTGCTGCTGGCGTCACCATAAAAATTACCAGTTGGTAACATACTTGAATATGTTCATTTATTTCCGGTTTCATGTCTAACATTTTGTAACCAAATATTTTGTCACACTGCATAGGTCCAGACTCACGTTGTGTTCAAATGTTCTGAATTTACAGATTTCAATTATTTCATGTGTTATCTAGCATAGATCCCAGATTTTTTTTTTTTTNGGGTCTTCTTTAATAAAGCCAAAGAAACTCCAAAATTTCTGATCATCGTTTAGTCAGATTTCCCTCCTACTCACACATCATTCTGAACCACCGCCCTCTCCTACCCTCTCGCCCCCCATCCTATCCAGTGTCCCAAGCCGAGCTACACGGTCATAATTGTTCCAATCACCCATAACGACAGCCGCGTGAGAACAGGCCAGATTCGCCTATTACATGGTAGAAAATGGATTGATTAGTGAGCAGAGACTTGGAGCACGTGAGAGATAGCGCCTGTCTTTGGTGTCGGCCAACTTCACAAGACTGGACAAATGACCAGAGGAAAGTGGACAGGGGCGTGTCAAAAGGAGGGGAATGGTAATGATAGGCCTTCTCTCATTGCTCACGCGGTCTGACCGTGAAATTTTTTCCATTCGTGTCACTACATGTTCTCGTTCTGAAATGTTGTGATATGATGGAGGACGTATGAGAATGAGTGTCTGGGATTGACGCTTTGCGCGAGTGATTTGGGTCATAACGTTATGACAGGGTTGGTCTTTGTCTCGTGCTCCTATATGAACTGTTATACATTCAGAGGTGGTATTAGTTATTCATGTTATTAGAAGGTTTCAGCTATATTATGAGATCACTGTTATGAATTGAGAATCAGTTATATTTGGTTTTGGAGTCTCCTTACATTGATCATTTTTTGGCTCGCTCTTTTGTTGAATCTTTTAAGCCTTTCACTCACATTTTTGGTATCTGGTTATAGGCAGTGGAAGATATTATCAAAATGCTAGTGATCAGCGCCTGTAAATGGCTGCGGCATTGTATGCTCTCAGGGAGTGGAGAAAGTCTTAGAGTGAACAGGCCTGCTGTGGTAATATAAATGTGAAGTTGCGTGAGCAGGCATAAGTCTGAATACGAGATTTAAAAACCACATTCTTCTTCTTTTTCTTCTTCATTTTCTTCTTCTTATCTTTACTTTAGTTTTCACTACCCCTATTATCGCCGGCACGGTGACCGAGAGGTAGAATGCTTGGGGCTCAGGACGAAAGGTCTTGAGTTCTAATCCTGCCAGCGATAGGGTTCTCCTTGATTAAGTTGTGTTTAAAAGGTACCTTCTCGTAGGTGGCCTGGCAGGGGTATAAGACTAGTCTGTAATCAGTATCTGAATAGGGACATTAAAACCCAATAATCACACCACAAAACTTTTATTTGAGAACTTGCGCACTAACGTTTAACTATTACAAGAATTACATTAGTTCATCAGTGCCAAATGCACTTTAATATGCAAAGTTATTGTAATTCTTACAGTCGTAAGAGATCCCATCGTTAATGCGCAAGCTCTCAATTATCATCATGATTACGACCATCATCAACGATATTATTTGTAAGTAAGAATTACGAAAGCAGACCAATCTGCCGTTGGTCCTCAAGTTTTTCATTACAGCTAAAAAATTTGTCACATATATATTATGAAATTTAAAAACGAAAGAGAGGAACAGGGCATAGTTTTAAAGCTTGCTTATGCTTTTAATTAGCAAATAAGAACACGAAAGAAAAGATGAAATTTTATGATAAATAAATCTAATTGATAAAGTTTAACAAATGTATCTATTCCGAACATGGCTATAACTTAGGCTGACTGGAATAGAAATCAGCGACTTATATTTATTCAACAAACAGTAGGACCTATCTAGGTCTAGATAAAAATGCTAAGAACTGAGGAAAGTAGAAGTAGATAAAGAACTTACAAATAATTCATACTGTTTATCGTAAATATGATTTTTGTTTAAACTTCAAAACGTAGAGGAGATTACATCTGTTGTAATATAAGCTCTATATTGTTATTAAATTGGTATGCCTTGTTTACTTAGATAGAACCAGCTGACTGTCTCTTTTTCTCCCCTTTTCTATCCCTCCAGTTGGAATTCGGACTCTCATTTTTTATTATACTCTCTCTCTCTCTCTCTCTCTCTCTCTCTCTCTCTCTCTCTCTCTCTCTCTCTATCTTTCTCTTTTTCACTCTCTGTAAATTTCAAGAATACATAAAAACATATTCTAAAGCAATGGAACATGAATATACAAAAACAAAAACAAAAATGCTAATGCCAAAGACACTGATGGCGGAATTTTAATTTTTAAATTAACTGATGCCAATAATAAAACTAACATCATTATATCAGCAAGTAGTAATACAAAAACAAAGATATCTACACACTATATAGAAGTATTTAAACTATAATTGAGCAAACACATAACAAAAATCAATCAGTCGCAGACTAACGACACTAATGTTCATTCCTGCTCTTTTAAACTCTCCCTCCTCCTCCTCCTCCTTCTCCTCATCATCATCATCATCATCATCATCATCATCATCATCATCATCATCATCATCATCATCATCATTTGTATCACACAAAATAAAATATAATAGCATCTACCAGTGTCCTACTATACAATTATATTTAAATTACAAAAAGAAGCACACAATAAGAAAATGTCAAATTTTCGGAATTGAAAATTCCTTCAATAATAATGATAAGGAAGAAGAAGACATAGGAAGAGATCTAAGACTTTATAGGGGTGCTTATTTAAAAGGATACGATAAGATCCTTCATCATCATCACCATGATCGTCAGTGTCGTCATCTATATTATCACAACTTTGCAACTAACNATTGCGGAATTTTTATTTTTAAATTAACTGACGCCAATAACAAAAATAACATCATTGTATCAGCAAGTAGTAATACAGAAACAAAGATATCTACCCACTGTATAGAAGTATTTAAACTATAATTGCGCAGACACATAACAAAAATTAATCAGTCGCAGACTAACGACACTAATGTTCATTGCCCTATCAGTGCTCTTTTAAACTCCTCCTCCTCCTCCTCCTCATCATCATCATCATCATCATCATCATCATCATCATCATCATCATCGTCAGTGTCGTCGTCATCTATATTATCACAACTTTGCAACTAACCACAGGCATCAGTGTGCATTATCTCTTGGGAAACTTCGACAGATTGAATTATGGAGACCCGGTGTTTGAAAAATCAAGTCTGAAACAGAAAACATAAAAGGAACAAGGGTGCACTGGGGATTGCGGCATCTTGCCTCAAAATGTCATTACATGTGTTGGACATGTCTCCTCTCTGCGTCTCAGCTGGGTCTTCTTCCTAATTCTCTCGCACTTTGGTTTTGTTCTTTTTTTCCTTCCCATTGTCACAAGATATCACTCCCTGCTGTTCCACTCCAAAATAATTAGGCTCTGGCTTCGGGCAAAAACACACACAAATTGATAATTAAATCAAGACTCGGGTAAGGTTTCCCCGATGGTGTCTGTTTCCAGGCAGGACGCAACAAAAGGGAACCGGAATTACGTCCGCGGCACGTTCAGGCGCATGCTCATTGGTATGCATGAGTTCATGACCTCCAAATATTTCATTTGCTAATGATGGGTCGAGTCGCCATGAGCTTAGCCCTCCACGTACATGTTAATGCAAATTTAAAATATTGGATGATTAATGGAGCGTCTAATTTGATTCGTTAGCCATGTTTGTTTGACACGCTTTGGCCTCCTCCTTTGGTCACTTCCGGTCGGATAACTGACGAGGTCAGTGTATACTAGACTTGAAACTCGCTGTTCCATTAAGTCTTGTCAGGACTTCAGAATATTCCTTGTCATGCTTTCCTATTTTACTTTTTTGCCGAAAGATATTCAAGGAAATCCATTTCTTGAGTAACTTGGATACAACGCAGTCATTCATTTTGCCTGATATTTGCAGATTTTATGACTTGTTCGGTGGTATAGTGATGACGTTTGGAATGATGCAAAGGAGTGATGCGCAGCTGAATTTAAAACACTGCATACCTTTGCACCGCTTTCCAGCTATAAAGGATGACCAAAGGTGACAAAAATTAGCATGGATGCAGAGAATCTGCGACATAAATTTAAGACCTCGGAATGAAATTAATTTCCACCAAGCAAAACGAAGTTTTAAAATATCATAGTATTCATTCATTTACTGAGACAATGTGCTTGCAGTTGGCATTTATATAATCCCTGTGCAGCATTTTCCTGCAATGTTGTCCTAACATGTAACCACTCAGAGGACCACGGGATAAAGCCAATCTCTTTCGAGTTTCGCTATAAGATCTGCATCCCACGGGGATGTAAAGAAAGCTAAAACAGTGTAGATCTGACAAAAAGTGATATCTATCAGCGATAAATGCATTTGGTCCATATATTCACTATTCCCAAGGATATTGTAAATTTGCTTAATCATGACTCTGCAGCGATTCTCTGGAAATCGGACATTCGTCATGGTCAAACCTTTCACTGATTTCATCCTCGATCTGGCGTGTTGTAATCTCTCTAGGCACATTCTGAAATGTCAGTGGACAGAAGGAGGGGGTCGTACTGTTTCCTTTCCAAAGCTCCAAGGACTGATGCAGCACGTGATATAGGGAGGCTCATCTCCTGCACACGGCCTGCAAGAGGATGCACGTTAATCCCCAGAGGAGCTCGGTCTGGTCCGAAACATTAATGAGAGAGGGAGAGAGTCCGGCTGAGATCTGAGTGGACGCTGGTCATTACTGTTGACCATAGAGCCCGTCTACTCTGGTAGCAAGTCCACTAGAAACAGTGAATGCCACTTTTTGTTGCGTGGTAAATACAGTGTACATTGGCAGGAAAAGAGGAACATCTGTTTAGTTCCTGTGACGGGCAGACCTTTTTTTTTTGTTGTTTTGTGAGCGAGACCCAGATAATTATTTTCGTTTGTAAATATATGGGCATAACTCTAAAATAATCCTAAGTGACATTGCAGGACTGCCGATAAACATACTTGGCAATCCCTCTTCGTTTTGATAGAGACACATACCACAATAAAAAATAATACATTTATAAACATACTATAACGCTTGCAGGTTGCTGCCTCCTATACACATTTCTTACTAGTGAAAACCTTTAGAAAAATTTTGAATAGCACCTTTTTTGTTTTGTGGGAAGTAATTTTTGAGAGTGAAGTTCAGCTCGCAAAAATCCGTCAAAAATTAAAGAAAAAAAAAACAACATGTATACAGTAGTCATCATTAATATCCTCCCTTTTGTACTACGTAGACTGATAATCTAGGAAGGTTAAGGAACTCCAAGGAGGAGTTAAATGGATACTCATCAAAGCCAAGATGTCTTCTGAATAGAATGAAGCTGAAAAAAAAAAAAGATACCAACTCAGAAATGGTTTCATTCGCTCCTTTGCCCGAGCTGAGCTTGTTGGTGAGCGGTGACATGTTGGTGTGCCCTCTTCAAGACCTTTGAGTCAAATGTTTCAGAGTTGAGCCCTGTCTGGCTGAAAGTTGATAGACGCCTGGCTCATTTTCGGTTCAAAGTAATCAGAATTTGGGAACGGTTATAATATGGCTCATCCTTCAAGAGATTGAGAGAAGACAACACGAGTGGACGGTGATTGATGATGATGACGATGATGATGATGATTACGATGATGACAGTGATAATGATAATACTGATTATGACGACGACGATGAAGATGATGGGATGATGATGATGATGAGATCGTAACGATGTTGGCGATAATGATGCTTATAATAATGATGTGAATAATAATATTGATGACAACAATACTCTCTCTCTACATCTATCTATCTCTCTCCCTCCCTCTCTCAACAATAATATCAGTGAAACAATGAACACATCAACGCCATAGACTCTACAACTGGGGTAACTTAAGGCACGGGAAAAATGTCTGTTTTAATGGTCTATGTCGTCCGAAACATCCATCCAAGTTACCGTGTTATAGTGAACGCAAAAAGGATGATTTCCCAAAAGTACTGTGCATCATCCACGTTGATGTAGTAGTGAATAAAGTTAGGAGTAGAACAAAATAGTTGAAAACATGTTTAGCAGCATTAAGAGGGCCTAATATCCTTTATATTTCATACAGCTGAAATTATCTTGAGCCTGTCGATACTACCATCAGAATAGGCTTAACATTTTCTCAAAATTACTGCGGAACCTCGATGTCAGGTATTTATTGTATAAGTATACTTTATTGTTAAATCTGAATTTGACATGCACGAATTTATTATTATTCTGTCATCTCCTTATTAAAGGAAGACACATACATCAAAAATAATTCTCCGTTTTCCAACCCTTTTTTTCTCTCAAAATTATCTATGGTGCCCACCCAGTCAGTTTTGCAAAGAAAGAAGATCGTTCCGCTACCGTGCGCCTATGTAATATGACGCAATTAGGAGAGCTAGTTACCGAGTATTGCCCTTGCGTCAAGAATTATTCCCCTTCCCCGATCAACAGCGGCTTGTGGAAAAAAACTTTGACGGCACTTAAGTTCCAGCAGCTACGGACACCTCTATCTGACAATGTATTATACAGCTTTAAGGTGGAACTCTATTCGGCATAACTCAGAAATAAATATACTTTTTCCACGCACCAAATGCATACTTGATATCGAGTTTCTATTGTGTCTCAAACTGTCCATGTTGACCAAATCTCTAGAATACGACGTTCAGGGCCGTAACTATCTCCTCCGTCTCCTATCCCCGCCAAACATGGGGCCTGGCACATGGATGTTTTTTATTCTACTCACCTCTTATGTTCTCTTTAATCCCTGTTTCTCCTCCTTTGTTTAGATATCCGTTGACTCATAGGCCCTTCCGCACACTACCTGGGGGACGAGGGAAGGGGTGGGGTTAGAAGTTACGGCCCTGACGAGGTAGTATCTCAACACGAACAATATTATGGTTAGGCCCTAATATCGAACAGTTCGTTCACTGTGTCTTGGCAGACATTTCATCGCTTCTTTCAGAGGGGCAATTAAGCCTTAGATGCACGATGTGTGTTCGTCTGTCATGTAAAGTAATCTTAGATGTGCAAAGAAGATAACAGTTGCCTTGTGAACATGTTCATAGCCACACTGCAGAGATGTTGAAAGCAACGCTATAGCCACTTAGTGGAATCTACAGATACCAGCCCAGAATGAGCGGAGCCATGGTACACGATGCAGGTCTACAACCCTTTGCAAATTGCCTTTGTTAAGATACACGTATCCCTATACCATGAGAGGTTATACACGTCTGTTTCTTAAACTTTCGTTGGTGTAGGTTGTTATCTGTCTAGTCTTATCGTGAAGCTGCGTTGAAACATTTCTTTTTTATCTTTCCTTTCTGTTACAATGTCTGCCTTGCAGTACTAACTGTATTTTTTACCTTCTGTCCGTTTGACTGTATGAATGCATACTTGTTTGCTCTTCTATCTGTCTAAATGCCCGCCAGTCTGTCTGTCTGTAAGTCTGTCTGTCTGTCTGTCTGTCTGTCTGTCTGTCTATCAGTCTGTCTGTCTGTCTGTCTGTCTGTCTGTCTGTCTGTCTGTCCGTCCACCATGTGCTTTTTTGCTTGCTAGCGGCCATCTGAATTTCTTGATTACATTTTGTCTGCCTATAACTTTGCCAGTGTCTACTTGTCTGTCTGTCAGAGTGCCTATTCAATACCCGTCTGCCTCACTTTCTCTCAATAATCCTTAGCTCTAACATTTCCCTCATAGCGTTTTCTTCTAGAGAAATGTTTAATTTCACACCTTACTTCATTTAATCCAGTTGTTTTCGCCACTTCCATCAAAGAAATTGAAATCTGCAATATTTGAATGTGTCGGCATGCTTCGTTTGTTTTCTTCAATTAAGTCCTCTCAAACTTCTTTTTTTAACTTCGCCAGCGATTTGCCAAAAGGCATTCCATTTTTTATTTTCTGAATGACATCACTGGGCAAATTGTGAGACATGTCCTCGAGGGGCGACGGGGGATTTTGAAATAGGAAGGGGGAGGGGCATTTGGCTTGAGGGTAGAGTAGAACGGGATGGGGAAGGGGTGAAAGACACACTGATAATAGGACCACTCTAAGAGCGATGATACAGTCATCTCCGCTTAATCGCAACTTTTCTGGAGCGTGCTCAAAATTAAATATGCCGTAGAGACACTGGGTGTGACTATTCATTGCTTTTTGTTTTCTGAATTTATGTTGCGATTGAGCGAATGACGACTTAGAAAAGTTCATACCTGCAGATATCTCAGGAGCTATAGTCCGCCTGTCACTCTGTCTACCTTTTGCAACCGGCAATGTTCATGAACAAAATCCTATGTGCTATATATATTTTTTGGAACATACAACACTCATTCTAGACTACACTGACAAGAGCCAATTTTTTTTTTAAGGTTCAGGAGAGTGAGAGAGGAATAGGTAACTTTTCTCAAAAATGGTTTTTTAAAAAANGGGGGGGGGGGAGGGGGGTTATAGATTTATTCAAAATGCCGGTTTCCATTACAAAGGGGGCTTCTGTACTACTTCCTTGTTCTCTCTCTCCTTTATAATTTCTTCTTTCTCTCTCCCTCTCTGTCTGTGTGTGTGTATCTGCTTCTCTCTGTGTGTTTCTCTCTCCTTCTCTTTGTTTTTCTCTCTCTCTCTCTCTCTCTCTCTCTCTCTCTCTCTCTCTCTCTTTCTTTTATCTTCCTTTGTCCGCACCTCTATAACTCACGCTCTGCATGAGGTCCTTTAAGTAATGTAATTACTTTTTGAGAAGCGAAATTGAAAAACAAGTCATTTGAAAACACATACTCTCGGTTCATTTACTCTCTTTCCCAAATTGCTTCTTCCCCCTTTGTTTGCTATTATCTCCCCTTCCGTCTGTCCTCTTGCCTCTGCTAGGACTAGGGCCTAGGACCATCGAGTGCTAGACCAACCTCTTGATTAGTAGCGGAGTAACAAGACTGTGTGTTTTTTTGGCGTGAGGGTTTTGAGTCTTTGAGAGGGACAGGGTGAGCTTGTCAGTAACTCAGTTACATCCTACGGGACCCTATTAAGACGTTTCATGTTCCTAACTGAACAAAAATAAATCATTATATGTGTTGCTGCTGTTGTTGTTGCAACTGCTGCTGCTGGTGCTGCTGCTGCTGTCGCTGCTGATGCTGATGCTGATGCTGATGCTGTCGTTGTCGTTGTTGCTATTGTTCTTAGTTTTACCACACTGGGTAAAAATTCTGCACTTTGGACAGATTATGATTGATTTTTTTCTACGTGAAGATCGCAGCAGATAACTACAAATCCTCTCCTGATATTTTAAAGAGAAATCTGAAAAGTTTGCAGTGGGTTTAGTTGAATAAAAGTCGTCATTTTCGTTTTTTATCTCCACGTTAATTATCTTGCAAACCCCTCTCCCACTCCCTCCCCCACCTCCTCGTAGTTAATATAAGCCATATAGCACTTAATAATTTTCCTCCCAATATTTGTTAATTCCGTCTAATTCTCTCGAATCCGGTCTCTTAAAGAGTCCGCTGCACACCAGTCCGACACATCGCACTACAACGCACCGGACTTGAATACTGCGTCTTAGTGCTTGGCACATTAGGCTGCTTGCGCTGCGTCATATCGCAGCGCACTTACCGCATGGCACAACTTGAACAGAAAGGGGTCCCGGGATAGAGTTCTTCTGATCCTTTCATTCTCTTTAAATCTCCTGAGACCCAGCTGCGTAAGTGAGGCCAACAATATATTCCCTAAGATCTCAGCCTACTCATTTTAGATTATGTTGCCAAATTTGCAAACTGCACCCGAAATGTTGTGGGTCTGTACACCACATAAACAATAAACAAGCAGAGCAAACTAATCCATTCAGTCAGTCAGAGACTTAGCGTTTTATCTCTGGCGTGAGTGTTTAGGTAACAACGATAGCAGTGCTCACTATATTTCCTTCACTGCACTGGTAGGACAGCACGCAGTTATATTGTTTGCCCAGGAAAATTGGTGTAATGTGTTTGTTTGTTTGTGTGTTTGGTTTTGTTTGTTTGTTTTGTATGTATGTATGTATCGTCGTTCCAACCGCAAAGTGGCACATCGTCAAAATGCTAGTTTTTCAGGAGAGCGATTTGAAAATTGCCATGTTTTCAGACGCTGATTTCTGGTAGTTTAATGTAAACTGTGTTAACAAAAATTACACTGTTTGTTGCGTCATTCATTCTTCTTTCAGACAGATGTCTTTTGATTCCAAAACATGTGTTCGCAGTTGTGCAATTTTGCGTAATACGCAGACATGGTCCGATGGGACGGTTTGTGACTGGGAGGAAAGTGCTACCTGTCGCCAGCCAGCCCAGCCACAAAGTGGCACATGCGCATGGTACGGTTTGTGGGCAGGCTGAGACGCTAGGATTGGGCGATAGGTCCCATTGTCTTCCTGACCGGGGCATTGTTGGGTG
>JAWQUT010000626.1:197565-207565 GCA_033807755.1 Ellobium chinense
ACAACAATGAGATTTGAAGGAAGCGTGGTCTGTCTGCGGGTAGTGAATCTGCTAACTTCAGTACATTTGTGAGAGGGAAGGATCTAAAAATAGCAGCTTTGACTCGTGACGTTACTCATTCTTCGTCATGCAGTATAATCTAATTTGCTAGCACCATGAACTTTAACGACGTGCTATCTCAGTGGTCAGAACAAGGAGCTTGAGAACCCAAGGCTTCGGTATTGAATCCTCACTGTGGGCAGTTTTTTTTTTCTTTTTTTCTGTCTCATTTAGTTTTTGAGGAACATAAAGAAATAATCTATTCATAATTTTTTTTTTCAATATCATCAATTTGCCCTTTCTTATTTAGACGTCGTTAAGTGGAAAGATTTCCTTACAGATTTACACTAAACACAAGTACACTCTACGTAACAGATTCGCGTGCGGTTAGATTTTGGAATGGATTTTTCAGAGAAAAAAAGTATCTCTCTTGGTCGCCGGTCTAGGCTGAAGAAGGCTCCTCGTCATTATGTCATAGAAGCATGAAGAAACCATACTGATGACATTACTCTGTCCACCATTTTGTCAGAGCTCTGTGTTCTTATGGGATGACGTAAAAATCATGTCATTAAGCGTCCGATTTCGGTAAATTCAGCTTCGTGCGATAAACACACAGCAATGGTTGGCTGTTTCTGCACACACAATTTTTTTTTTTTAATGGATTATCACACATTAAGGTGAAAGTCATACCCTTATGAGACCGTTAGAGCAAAGGACAATGAAATAAAGTACACACGAGAAAAACCCCATTCTTAAGCAATAAAGCGACGAAAACGCAATAGTGATGCAGCTTCAGGGACACCCACAAGCACGTATTATTTGACATTATGGCATCAAAGAAACGATGTGCCAAACAACTGAGCGCAATTAATCCATTTTGTAAGCTTACCAGAATATGGCGAGATCATGCACCGTAAAATGTTGAGGATTCCAAATTCTGGGTTTCATAAGCATAATAATATTTCGATAATGTCATTATTATAGGCTTTAACTTATAAAGAAAATGCCATATTTACTCCTATCTGCGCGTATGCAATGCAATTCATGAAATACGACCTTTTATGCCAACACAGAGGAAATATCTTTTTATAAAATGTCACCAAGCTTTGGTGTCACCCGTCTACACCACATTGTCTCCATATTGTTTGTCCTCGGGCCATCTCCCATTGCAATGCTAATCTCTGTAATGCCCAAGAAGACAAGCTGGAAATTGCTCATCAAGTCCACAGTGACGGGCAGCCGTGCCGGGCCGTACTGCCATTTAAGCACAGGGGGTAAATACGTGTGAGATTAGCGGAGTGTCTACACGGACAGGCCTGGGATTTGTACCATATTGTGTTCCCATTTTTCGGAAATTTGCAGTTCATAATGTGAAATATTATGGTGCTTTCAGTAGGGGCAGTTGAGGACTAGGTAATGTCCATTTTCAACGGTTTAGAGATCAAAAGAAACGGCGTAAAAGTAATGGCTCTTTACAGATGATAGAGTTTCGCATAATTGTAATGTTTGAGGTATGAAGATGCCAATGTATTTTTCACTGTTGGCTATATTAGGTTTTACACCTCTCATTAACTTATCCTGGGGTGCAGTTTCAAAATACTTTCCAGATATGTTGTTTAGCTCTTCTTCCAAATTTTGACACAAAGAAAAATGCACCTGAACCAGTTAGATTTTGAAAACTTAGCCAGTGAAGCAGACAACCTAATATTTTAAGCCTTTTCACTCAGTAAACAGGGTAACCTTACTCACCTAGCAACAACCACAAATTTTATACCTGAGTGACTATCTAAACCTCACCTATTCTGAGTCTACATATATATTTGCACCTATCAAAGCCTTTGAAATTAAAATCCAACCCCTTACCCCCCTCCCCATGGCCAATTTTCTGATTTTATAGGGACTATTTAAAATTGCATATTTTTATGCCAGGTGCTATTGGCATCTTCATACCTTGATGAAATTCGGATCTGGAGATTAGGTCTTAACAGAATCAATGAATAAATGAAATAAGATGTGTACAAGAACTTAATTTCATTTGACTGAAATTAAATGGGCTCGCTCAGATTTGAAAAAGAAAAAACATTTTTATATTCAATGTTCATATTTTCATTACCGTCCCGTCGCAAGCTCACACATAGTTCCGATGAAGACTTTCAAAGGCAAAGCTCCAAAACACGAGTATATTAATGATGTGTGGTGTGACAGTATCCACCAAGGAAATCGGCTCGTCTCTTTAGAGTTTATATTAGCAATTTTTAGGCTTCTGCAGACACATGCTAAAATCCTAAAAGCGATCAATCCCTTTTTTTCCCTCTTTTAATAGTTTGCAGTATATTTTGTTCTTGAAATGCTGTTCAAATTAGAAAGATATTATTGGATCTAAAGTGACATGGCATATATAATAAAAATGTCTTGCATTGATAACCACACACACCCAACTGAATAAGCCTCAAACTATAACTTTGAAGTCAGGAAACGACTATCAATAATTTTCATTCGTATCTTCATAAATGTCCACCCCTGTCTTCACGAAGTGTCAGAATACGGTTTGTTTCTCCATACATCTAATGGCCGTCATAGCGCACTATTATAACCAAAGGTGGAGTGTTGCCATAGCTATCCCAAAATCCTGTAAGCCTAACATAACACTTAGCTAGGCGGGATACCATCTTGTATTAGCGGGACGTCAGTTAGAACATACGGCTGTAAACGTGTGGGGCCATCTCCTTAGAATTCTAAAGACATGCGTTAGCAAAATAGCTGTATGATCAAGACTGACATGGCAGGTAACGGAAACTGACATCTGACACTGTCTTCGTTCACCAGGTGGCCGTGGAAAAGAAAATATATGGGATCTCTGTGTCCTGTGTTCAAGTCTCTTCGCCTATTATAACCAAGACAGTTGAATTCAAAAAGGATATTGAACTACATGTCTTGATTTGGGAACGTATAGGGTGGGTGTGGATAAAGTGGGAAGGCGAGGAATAAAATAAATATGTTTGTGTTTGGACAAGGTTCTTACTCCATTACTACAAGACGAACACATGCAAGCTCATAGCAGGATATCAATTCTTGCGTTAGGGTCGTTACATGTTATGCAAATGGGATTTCAGCTTGCTGAGAAATTAGATTGGAATTAGGTTGGTGTTTGTCAGGGCTTCGACTTTGAAACGTAAGTTGTTTCACTAGAACCATCTTCTTTGTCACTTCTCCCGCTCCTTGACAAAACGGCTGACAAAATGATCGTTATCAACTTACTGTATTTTCCTCTATGACCAAAAAAAGTGGCGGTCAACCTAGTTCAGCCTATGTGACAGAGCAGGTGATATAAGCTGGAAATACGCATCATTTGCCGGAGACAGTACACAAATTTGTTTCATGCAAGATGCTAAACATAACAAGAGCTGAAAATTTCCACAGATTCTTCGAAATTATCAAAGAACACAGGCTAGTGATTTCCAGTGTCAACTCTTTGTTTTTCACTCAGCCAAGTGTTGAAATCTTAGTGACTCAACAACCTCCCTCCCCATTTAAAACAATTAATTTCTTCTTTGTCTCATTCCAGGCTTCATTCCTTTTATTTATAAGAGGTCAATATAACAATTAATTATATTACTTTGTTCCAACATTAGTTTACAGAGGCGTCAAAGTTGGGAGGAGGAAGGAGAGGAGAGTGCGGGGAACAAGCCACACTGAGAGAGAAAATAAATAGTTATTCCGCGACTCATCTCTTAACGGTTTTGCGAAGTCGCCGTTACATACGCCTCTGATGGGTTCGAAACCTTTTTTCTCTTCCTAGCTTCACCCCTCATGTTGCCTTCTCCCTATTAGATCCCCTTGTCCAAGTGACAGACAGCTATACCTTGGTCGGAGTGAAACTCAATACCGACCCACTCGTCTCAACTAGACCCCCAATCTGTCGACGCCATTGTCAAGACCATGTCATAGGTGTAACTGCGGGCACATCAAAGACCTCTAGGTGGTGCAGGTGTGCTGCTCGACTGACAGGTGAAACAGAGTGACCCTCAAAGATGATTGGTCCGACAGTCCTGTTAGCAGAGAAGGTATCAGCCTCCTAATGTTCTGGCTGGCAAATTTTGAGGACTGTTTTGTGCTTGGTACTTGGCAAGTCTTTCGTAGATTACTCTTAGTAACTATGCATACATCGTCATCCAGGTATCGCAAGCCACAACTCCAACAATCGTTACTTCCGTTTCTATTTAATCCATCTGAGAGGAATATGATTGTCTGTTACATTGGTTTTTATTGGCTGATCACTTTTAGAAGCGAGATTTGAAAACGCAGTCCTTCTATTTACACTGACATGTTGCTTAAATCGGAAGTGAACTTTGTTGAAGTTCACTGATTAAGTAAAGGTCTCAGCAGAGTAAAACAATCATACTGATGTGTCTGTTGAGTTGCTGTCTTTGAAGCAGATAGTTGAATGGCTTGAGTTTGAAGCGTAAAGGCAAACTGTTTTCAATTTTCTTCAGCTTCATCCACAGAATAACCCTACAAAGGGGCCAAGGAAGATCAGAAAAAAAAAAAAAGTTCTTAAGGCATGATGTCACACACCTATTGTTTCCAGTTTGTCCTGCATGGCCTACATAATGTACGAATTGAACGTTTCTTCTAAGTAAGAAACTGGTGGCTGATGTCACGAAACATGATGTCGAGTCAGAAATGCGGTCTTCCTTGAATAATAATGCAGCGCTTTTGTGACTTCGGTCATCTTTAAAATCTATATCGACGGCGATTTGAAACACAGGATACAGATATCCCCTTCTCCTTCCGTGATTTTTTTTTAAAAAATCCGCCATTAATTCATATTTTGTTCCAGTTCATTTGTCTCTTCGAGTAAATGGGCACGTGACCCAGACAGTGAAAGCAGTTGCCTGAATGTTAGTGATTGGCGCCTAAAAAAATGGCAGAGATGTAGGTCTGCCTTCCACGAAATTCAGAAAGTTATTGAATAATCCGGCCTGCTGGGTGATAATCATGTGACGTAGCATAAGCGGGCATTACCTAAGTAATAATATGCGTCTTATAAGGCTTCACTTATACTATATCACTCTACATTTTTCTGTTCCCAGTTTACAAACACACCCATACAACATAACCTCATATGACAAACAGCGGCGACTGAAACATCCCATAAAATCCTGGTTCCAAAAATAGCCATCTTTACAGCTTTACAATACTACAACCCCATCGACGTCCCATCGTGATCCCATCAACAGAACCACCAGCACCAGCCAAGGCAACCACAACAACATCATGGTGAGTAGCCACTCCAGCATGCTGGACTCACTGTCATACACGACACTCGTCCCTGATTGACCTGTCATGTCACAATCGGCCTGATCGGTTTACTTGAATCATCTCAGAACCTGATCGATAATTATTATAGTGGTCATTGCCAATACACTGAGAGAAATAAGGGCAACTTGTCTAAGAGTTACGCATTTGCTTCTGGTGTATAATATAAGAAGAAAAAGAAGAGGAAGAATAGATTGCATCTGTTTGCGGCCTTATCCCCGAGACGATCTCCATGGATTTAATTTTAACTTATCTCAGAAATACATACAGATTCAGTTGATAACGGAAGTAAGCAAAGCAGAGAAACATTCACACTTCCTTGAACGAATTGATACAAACACAGGTACCCGTGTGTGCGGGCGCACACACACACACACACACACACACGCACACACACACACACATACACACACACACACACATACATACACACAAAGACACACGATACGAGGGTGTGTGTACCCGTGTGCCTCTGTGTAATGTGTTTGTGAAGAGTGAGTGTGTGTGTGAGTGTATGTGTGTATGTATGTTTGTTTGTGTGTGTGCGAATGTGTGTGCGTGTGGATGTGTGTGTGTGTGTGTGTGTGTGTGTGTGTGTGTGTGTGTGTGTGTGTGTTTTACACATCAGGAAAAAAAACAACTTTAAATCATGCATAATACTACTAGATCTAAAGACCTTATCTCTGCTTTTATACACAAATGGATTGGTTCTAGAGTCGGAGCTGACAAGTGAATACGATGACAAGCCCGTAACATATTAGTACGGGCTGCTTTCTGTGATTTCTTTTGTCCTTCTCTTTGTCTCTTTTATATCTTGACATCCGATACTACCAACTCACTATGAGGACCGGCTCTGTCAGTAGTATGAGATATTCTTAAAGCTGCACCTTTCGATCGTACTTGTCGGAAGGCACGCCCCGCCTACAGACAGCTGTTCACACTGCCTTGGCTCAAATGGAAATGCTTTCATATTTCAAATCCTTAATTTTTCATGTTCATTTTTCTTTACCGGGATGATGGAAGGGACAGCAAACTAACGATCTGTAAAGTTTCTCTGTCGTATAAATTGTTTTTATGTTTTACTCGTGAACAACCAGTGGTGCGATTGAATTCAAATCAGTGTGAGGTATCCCGTCATGCCTCTTCTTTCCTTTTATACCCCGGGTGGGTCTTTAAACTTGACGGAGCCACAGAGCTGAGTATTCGTTCAGTTATGAAATCCTCTTACAATACTACTACGACTTCTTTCTTCAATATCCTGCGATTGTCAAGAGAAGCATAATATTACACTATGATCTCCTCAATGGCATTACTGGATAATAAAAAAGTTTCTTGAATGGATTCCTCCAAGAATCAAATGTCTAGAGGGAGAAGGAAGCGCTGTGGGGAGGAAGAGATGTCTCGCGTCATCCCAAAAATAGCTAGCAGATCTTCTTTAGATTTATTGCTCTGTGCGTTGCATTGCTCTAAAACGTTCAGTTGCTAAGATCTTAAACATGCAAACTAAACTGAGATGTCCAGGATTTTGTTTTTAAAATTTATATGAAGAAAACTTCACGTGACCCAGTCCGCCATTGTATTTTAGATGTGTGAGAAGGAGATCTTGCTGACGACCCTTGATAATTACAGTGTAGTTGAACTTACATTACTAATGACTTACAGGACAAGTTACAGATGAAGCTACATACAGTGGACCTTGTAATGGCAACCATCGTTCTTTACAAGAGGGTCGTCTTAAATAGGTGATCGCCTTATCCGAATTTTTTTTTTTTTTAATGAGGTGATGGTAAAGAGAACGTCGTTCCTTTTGGTTTCCAAGTTAATAATTCAAGGCTTGAGGGTATCGCACTGTACTTTGCAAAGAAACCTTTCTAAGCCTGTGACTGGCTTCAAAGCCTTTGAAAAGTGCTTGCGTGGTTTCAGATTATCCATCTGAAGGTCACCGTACACATTATGTTTCATTTTGTTTCATAAGATTTGTCACGTAACACAGATGGTCATCATTTGGATATGAAATATATACCCCCCCCCCCCCCCNAAAAAAAAAAAAAAGAAACACAGCCGTTTCTGCAGATGGTCGCTAGACTAGGTTCGATTGTGTGTATGTGTGTGTGTGTGGAGGGGGGGGGGGGGGGGGGGGGGGGGAGGGGAGACTTTGTAAGGCCCTCTTAAGTGACGTGCTTGGGTAGGAAACCTCTGAAGATTTGAAAATCATTGAAGTGACTTACCGGAGGGTAGGCAATTCCTGATAGTTTGAAAACCATTGCGAAGGTCATCATAAAGTTATCCTCCCCAACTCCCCCCCCCCCCCCCCCCNCCCCCTCCACCCTATCCTATCTATATACTCACCGGAATTAGAGACATGCAAGGGAATTAGTCATTCACCACAGACAGCTCTGGGATGCAATTGGCCTAAACCTCTGTGCGGCGAAAAGCCCACCTGCATTATCCACAATGACATGAAACTACCTTGACTGTTTTGCATTTAACTGATTGGCTCTTTGGAACTTTAAAAAAAAATATATGGGCAAATGTACTTGGCAGCATGACAGCTTGACAGGTGGGCCTTCCTAGATTTACACATAATCGATATTGTAATGAAAGTGAAAATGCATCAAACAATATTTGACTTTGTGAGGCTTCGAATACGCCATGCAATTATTTTAATAGACCACCAAGTCATTCAATACTACTTCTATCGAATGGTCGCCATTTTGACCATACACAGAGCAAGGACCTGCAAGCCAATGGCCTTGAATAGATGCGACAGCGAGCAGCACTTGTAAAGGTTCTCGCATGAAAGACTAGAAAATATAACAGCCACTTGAGATGAAAGTTATTTACATAATTTGCTTTAATGTTGAAGACCCACATGCTGTGAACCATTTAGGATCAAAGTGGACAATGAGAAAGTCTTTTATTCGGCGCAAAAGGAGAAGCAAGGTGAAGGGGTGTATATGTTATAGTGTTGTGATTTCTACGTGGAAAGAAGGGGGGAGACGAGTACTTGAATATGCTGGACCGATTTAGGCAAAACGCGATAAATCCCTCAAGCTCTAAATTCCAGTATCAAAATAAAGAAAGATTAGATTGAAGACTCATCTCATCAATAATAAGTTATATAATATGCGTCAATCATCTTTGTTTCAGACTCATAATGATGGCAACTGAAGAGAATTTTGATTTAGACAAGCAGGAAGACCATATTACTTTTACCAGGTTTTTTTCACATTAGCAGCGTCCTCGGCAAATTTGCAATAGTCTATCCAAGTTGTCAGCGAGTTAAACAAGAGAGTGAGTGAACGATAATATTGATCGGGAATCTTTCAAGCTAATTTTACTTAGTCATCATCATCATCAATGCCTTTCACGCCCAGCAGGGTTTAGGCCACGTACAAGCGAATTCCGTCTTTCCCTGTCTTGGGCCATCTTTCCAAGCTCGTTCCAAGTGAGCTTCATCTCTCGCATGACCCTTTCCGTGCATCGTTTCCATGTCTCCCGTGGCCTACCTACCCCTGCCTCGTGTAATTTTACTTAGTGAGTGGGTCAATATTTTTATATATATTATATACCAAGCATGTATGCTTAAAATGGCCCTGGAAAGAAATTATTCAACTTTACATATGAAATGAAATAAACCCACCGTATTTAATCGTGTAGGTTCTACTCATGACAATTGTTTAAAATTTCTGCAAAAATATCCACCGCATCTTTTATATACCTAAGAATGAACCACATTCTTGGAGGCACCTGTCATTGCTATCAGCACCTTACCAACAACCAGTTCACACTGAAATCGTATTGTGCCATATGTGTACCTGGAGATCAGGTGAGTGCTGGTTTGTATTGCAGCCATCATCAGTCGTTAAAATCGCGTAAAAAATATTAATTCACCCCTTCTCCTTCCTTGTGCCAACAAAAGAAAGAAGTATGACTTTGGGCAGAGGAAACCATTCGCACCCCACAGTGCATCTATGTGGAACGCTGAAAGCTCCAACAATCGTGACATTCGTTATAGACTTTGTTGCTGACATCCTTCTCTTTTGTTTCCGATGTCCACAGATACCTGGCTTTAAACCTGAAGTGGAACAGGAGACTGGGAAGTATAAATTAGCCAGGATTTGTTATAAATTTATCTATAACTTGTATGATCATTCACTTTTCCAAATCAGCCAGTCATGAGAAACAATCCCGTATTTGTCATAGCCTGAGAGTGAGGCTGGAAATCATGCATGATTGAGAAATGCCTATAGTTTTTGGTAAACAAACGTTGTCACTGGAAAACACATGCTAAGTAAATCAAACGTGGGCTTTGGCTAGCCTAGTGGAAAGTTTGTTATTTTTTAAAATGCTTTTCTGTTACTCAGTTCAACAAGTATGATGAATAGTGTGGTATGTTTTATTTATATGTACGTGTATCTTTACTTAGAATAAAATATGTAATAATTCATGGCATTTTAAGGAAGTTTTAAAAAAAACGAATACTGTACATTCTATTTCATTTCATTAAAAATCATCCTTCCAGATAACGCGAAAGAAAACTAAGACCACGAAAAGACACCTTTTTGTGCCGCATTTTGCCCTAAACCCATCATCTGTAGACGTATGCCTGTATTCGCTGCGTTCAGAGCCGACACAATCA
>JAWQUT010000626.1:212565-213645 GCA_033807755.1 Ellobium chinense
ACTATCCCAAACCTGACTACTCTATTATTACGCCACTGTCCTCCATCTTCCCTCCTTTTCCTCATTCTTTCACAAGCAGTTCCTTTTAAACAAGAAAACACAAACCATAATAGAGGAAGTAGCACTTCAGATTCTCCTGATGGAAGGATTTTCGCACTTCTTCATTTCTTTCCTCTGTTTCATGTTGGTTTTCTACTTAACAAGGGACGATCCCTGCGTTTCCAAACTGTAGAGGCTAAACTGGGGTGGATCTGTGGGCGATTCCATGAGCTTATGATTATATTGATTCCACTGTAATAGTTTAGTTCGAAGATCGCATATGACAGAGATCATGGAAATGGGTGTTGGCTTCCGCTTTTGATATCGACTCAGATGTCGATGGCCACTGGGTAGTAGGTAAGTAATCAGTTAACAAAGTAAGTACGTACACAAAGGACTAACGAGATCTAAGTAAGTAGTGAATAAGTAGAATGGATAGTTCAATATTCTAACACACACCGCAGTTCAGGTGTTTTTAGGTTAGCACACTCAGCATAGATTGAAATGGTTTCCTAGTAAATAATATAAACCACAGAAACGTAGAATGCCAGGACTGACCCCGCTCTCGTTTTTGTGTGACCATTGTCATTGAGAATTTGATGCCAGTAAAAACTGAAATCAGGACTTCTTTGAATGCATTATCCCGAATCCATACTTTAGATTCATTTATACGATACCATGGAATCGATTTGCCCATCTTAGTTTATAAGTGTTTTGCACTGCAAGCAGCCTGACTGAGGTCTGGTTTAAGTGTCCAGGCAGGAGAGTCTTAAGACTGCCCGTAAATTTTCGGTGCGCTTGAAGTTTGTTCATCTTCCACAAAGCGCCGTGGATTCTACTTTTCTGGAGATAGAGGATGGGCAGAGAGTAAAGAGCAAAGAATGAGAGAGGGGAGAAAGGAGTGACATAACCAATTAAAAAAGAAATGGTATTTTTCATCTGTCATGGCGACAGTTAGGAGCAGCCAAAGTTAGGTGTCAAGGCAGGTACTTGGCCCAGCAAAGTCAAACAGAAGACCCCCTCCCCCTCATCCCTTCCCCC
>JAWQUT010000626.1:213801-242871 GCA_033807755.1 Ellobium chinense
CCCAAACAAAAAGATCAAGACATCAGAATGAAAGAGATGGAGAGAAAGTGAGCGCATGAGAGAAATTTAAAGAGCTGACACTTTCACCCTTAGTGTTTACGATTTTCAGTGTAAACTAAAGTGGGGTCTGGAGGTCACACAGAGGCAAAGAGGTCATTAACTTAAGGATTTTATCATGGGATAAGCTGTCCCTTTTTTTTATTTTAAAACCAGGTAACTTAATAATATGTCACATTAAGACATACGTGTAATTGATCACCTGGTTCCCATGTACAACAAACTAAATATTCATGGAGGGTTATGCAGTCCAGTCCTTTTTTTTTGAAATCCGCTTAATCGCAATATACACTTAGTTACAGGATTTTCATGTGGCAGAAGACTATAGTTCTTTAAAATAAAATCTCTGGATAATCGCAACCCCTTTCCACTTTCAATCTCAATTATTTCCATTACTCCAAAGAGTTACGATGAAGCGGAGCTGAATGTAACTGATATCAAAATGACTCTTTCTTGCGAAATTGCTTGCAGCTTACCTTTCCAGAAATAGGTCATTACTGGTTATAATTCACTTGTGATATGGCATATGAATGTTGCATTATGAACGGAAAGCCAATTAATTCGAGTTTTTTGAAATGTTCAAATGATGACTAGACTGTTCATGAACAAAACGCATACTGTCTATATCTGATATCTGAACCCTTCTCGCACACTCATCGTATTGTCATTATTATCGTTATCATCATCATCATCATCAACATCATCATCATCATTATCATCACCACTACTGCCACCACCACCACTGTTATTGTGGGCCTGTCTGGTTGTCTGGATACGTTCTAAGGGCGCTCAGTAATGCATGTAAAAAAAAAAAATGAAGCCTAGGCCAGGTTTATGACTGAAGGAAAGAGATGGGATGGGATGGGATGGGATGGGATGGGATGGGGAATGAAAGTAGAAGTAAAATTTCAAGAGCCAACAATTCTTCTCTGAACTCCCCTCCCCTCCCCCCCCCCNNNNCCCCCAACATACACACACACACGCACGCAAACACAACACACAGAGACAGCTCCTACACACACACTCACACTTTTAAGATGGTTTTATGTCCCAGTGAAGTGGTTCCAGTCTGTGATGTGATGATGCAAAATCGACTCCCTGGCTGAGCACTTGTGGCCTAGCATCTGTACACAGCCTGCAACACTGCAGTGCTCTGACATTTGCAGACAGACAGAAACGTAGGTAGGCAGGCCAGCAGGCAGGCAATCAGACAGGCAGGAAAACAGGTTGATACACAGATGGATTGTCGGATGAGCAGGCAGGCAGACAGTTAAACAAACTAAAATGTGGACAGACAGGAAGGCAAGCAGACAGAGTAGGTGGGTAGATAGCCTGATCCGATGGAGAAGTGTTGGTCACACTTGGGTGGACAGATGAGTGTTCAGAAGGGCAGGCAGACAGACAGACAGACAGACAGACAGACAGACAGACAGACAGACAGACAGACAAACAGATACACACACACACACACACACACACACACACACACATACACACACATACACACAGGCATGCCGACAACAAATAGACAGGCAAATTGACAGACAGACAGCCATACAATTTGACAGTCAAACTGAAAGTAACCAGAAAAATGTATTCAACATAATATTGATGGATAATTTAAATCCGCTTACATTTCATACCTTGTATTAACATACAACAGTTTCAGACCAAAGTTCCAACTCTAACAATCTTTGCTCCTTTTGGACTGTGGACNTTTTGACCTTGTGTCAATACGACACACAGGAATAACACTCTTTTTGTGTTACATTCTTGATTTCAGTGATACTGACAAAGACCAGACAGGCCAGTGTGAGAAATTGTTTCTTTGAGTGGGCATTCCAAACGTGAGCAGTCACCCTAAGCGAACGGAGGACTCGCAGACCCCGTTTCACGTTATAGATCCAGACTCTCTTTAATTTGTGATCAAGTATCTCTCTAAGTAGGGGAAGTCTGTGTGACGTGAAAATGCAATCATGCCAGGGTATACGCCCCGAGATGTTTTGCGTACACAACTTGAAAAAGTTTATCTTTTTGGGGGACTGCGTCTGTCCTTGTAACAGTGGCGTGGTCAGAGGGATGACTTAATGGGGGTATAGGTGAGGGGGACAGTGGTACCACGTGAGTACCTCACACGTTGTGGTGATAATATAGAGGGCATAAGCAGCAGCTGGGAGACAGATGGGGAGAGAGTAACAGACTTTTGGTTGAGAGAGGGGTAAGGACATACTTCTTCTGGCCTACCTCTTACCACCGCCCCTGTTCTGAGGGAGAGTCTGCCCACATGTTTTAAACTAAAGTGAACTGACAAACTCAATGAAATCGTACCAGTGCTTACTTTTCGACCTGTGTAAGTGCTCGGAAAACTTTGACAGACAGACGATGAGTGAGAAGTATTCTAGGACTGATCATAGCTAAATAGTGTTGGCATTTCAATTTATCTTCCTCATCTCTGTATCGTCCCCTTTCATTCTCTTTTCTTCTTTCATTTTCATTTCTTTCTATTATTTCTTACACTTTCGTCTTTCACTCTCTGCTTCTTTGCCTATTCTATTTCTTTCTTTCTTTCTTTATTTCTCTCTCTCTCTCTCTCTCTCTCTCTCTCTTTCGGTCATCTGCCTATTTTGTCTCTCTATCTCTAATTCTTCTTTTTTTTAAAAAAAAAACTTCTTTCGGCCTTTTCATTATTTCTTTCCTTTCATTATCGTTTTTTTATTTTCTTTCTCTCTTCCTTTTTTAAAAAAAATTACTTCTTATATCACCTTCTTTTTCTTCCTCCTTTTTTCTTGTTCTTTCAGTCGTTCATTCAGCTCACATACTATTATTCTCACTCTCTTTCTCTCTCTCAGCATTGCGTAGAAGAGCAAACATCAGATTTATTTTAAGCGCGCAAGACACAAATCCTCCTCAGAGGTTATTCCAATAATATATTCATTTCAATAATTCCGCCTCTTAAGACGAGAGAAACGTCAATTTTCTTTCATCTCACGCAGATGAATTCCTTGCCACGGAGAAATCTTTCAGGAGGATCAGCTGCACCAAATTCTCTGAGACCCCGCACTTGCAGCGTAAAACGAAAAATATGTCGTGCCGCCGAGCTAGCCAGGGATCTCTCAAATTTCTCTCAATTTTCCTCTAAAACGCCTCGTTTGCCCTTTGACCTAAGTTCGTCCGCTGTCGCCCTCCTCTCGCCTTCCTCTCGCCCTCTTCTCGCCCCTCCTCTCGCTCCTGTGGTGGTCCGCTGTGGATGAGGCCTCAGAAATTACTGCCGGAATGAGAGCTGATAGAAGAAACCTTGAAAATGTTCTAAGCAACCTCACTGCACAGGTTGGCTGTCATATTCTATTGTCAGCCGTCTTGTAGAAAGCTGTAAGTCCATCAACACTAACATGGACAGAGCTGACGATTAGCCTACTATAAGAAAAACTTTACGAAATTAATACTGCATAAGAAATTAATGGCCTAGTTAGTGGGAGCTAAGCCTATGAATAAAGCTAAAAGCCATGAGTAAACGCCTTTGGGAAGAGAGAGGAGAGAAATTTTAAAGTACTCAAAATAAAAGGGTATAACCTAAAGTTCTATCGCTTTTCGTGTTAAAGAGATTCCTAATCTGAGATTACCACAACAATTTCGCGCATGTAACAGGAATCGCCTGAATTATATAGTCTAGACATATGAATGCAACTGAAGTAAATATTGAAATTTTTATAGCTCCTCGAACAGTGCAGAACTCTGCAAGAGCTAATATACAGAATTGGATCGAACTGAATTGTTCAAATTCTTGAACGACTAAGTCCTGGTGGATTGCCTTGATCAAAAACTGGTGTCCATATATATCTTTTCACGTCTTTGATATTCTATAAATGCACTAACCCTCTGTCTTCGCTTAGTAAGATCAAAACTTTCAGATACGTCCTTATGAAGGAAGACCATCTCATGTCCTTTCCATATTGTTCATCAGCCTCCAAATTCTATGAGGTCTTCCTCGAACCTTTGAGCCATCTTGAACGGTTTGCCACGGGGCGTATTAGTTTGATTATAGCTCTGCCCAATCCGGGGAAAAACGTTTCTTTTTATTCTGCATAGAAGAAGAGATTATAATCGAGAGGGAAATTGCAGCTGACCGTCCAGATAAATTAAATGCTGTGGCGCTTTGAGAATAGCGCCATCGAAGACGTTCGTCCCAGAATAATGGTTTCCGGTTGCACTGCTGTCAAAATATCCGCTCAGCGTCTGAAGTGGCGGCCCTTTTACATTTCAAGTGTCATGTTCTACTGTACATTTCTCTTTAGCCTGTGAGAGAAAGAGAGACGAGTATGTTCTTTCATAGATGAGAGAGCGTTGGAAAGGAAGTTCGTTGTGAGCGATGGTGTGGTATGTCGTTAGATTTTTTTTTTTTTACTAAGCTTTGCGTGCAGTGCGCGTACCTTTTGAAGGCTTTTGAATATTGTGAAGAGGGGGTAGAGATTTTAGAGTGGACATTATCATTCAATGTCGGGGTGGTCTCGATACTGATATCAGTTGTGTGTGAAGAGTGTCTGTTGCGGTCAATATGGATTGACAGACTGTTTGAATTGCTATTAAATGGTTAATCATTGACTGGCTAAGTGAATGACTGAATGATTAACGGGCTGACAATCCTCACTCACTCACTCACTCACTCACTCACTCACTCACTCACTCACTCACTCACTCTCACTCACTCACTCACTCACTCACTCACTCACTCGCTTATTCATTAACGAACAGCCTCACCACCGGGTCTGGCATCGGACCAAATGGGAATGGCTAGACCAATCAACCGACTGACCCCTTGACATCTGGAGCGACTGAATGATTGACTGACTGATTCATTCATTCACTCACCCAAAAACACTTTACATAACGCCTTTAAAAACAAAAAGAAAGAAAGAAAATGGAAATAAAAATGTCAGATCCAAGGATAAAAGTGTCAGGACCCAAACAAAACAAGACATCCTGTCAGACAGAGTGCAAAACAGAGAAACAGGCAGACATTCCAGAAACTCACGCAATCTGACCCATTTCTAGTCTCCTACTGTGAGATAATAGAATCATCTCATCGAATATCAAGCGTGTTTGCATGTATGCCAAGGCACTTTTCTTCACACTCACGAAGTGCCGCGTTCTCGCCTGTCTCCCCTACTTCATACTCACTGACAACTCACGAGAGAGGGCCAGGCGTTTGCACAAGCACTGAGTGTTGAATAAAAGGCGGGATCTTTGCCACAGTCCCTGTGTTTTCCCAACATCTTGTTTCAATATTTTCAAACGCCGTCCACCCTCTGTGTTTGCTCTCACTTGATACTAAGTCCCCGTAAAACCGCAACCCTACAATGCTCGGGATGATCCATGAGACGAAGGGGATGAAGAAGTCACGCAGAGCGTTAAGACGCTCTTGGCTTCCAGAGTTACCTTCTCCTGATGATGGACGAGCAGAGTTGTCTTCTTTCGGTGGTGAGTGGGCGAATATCTCATTCTATCACGGACTCGAATTCGTTTTAAAAGTCCTCGTGTATGTGACACGAAGTAACAATAATCTTTTGCAGCCTCCATTTCACTGCGCGCTAAAAATCAAGATCAAAGTAAGCAGAACATCTGCACATATGTAGGAACTGTTGCTCCCAAATATCCATGGATATGATTTTAGATCTAGATCAGAAACGGTTTTTTTTCTTCTTTATTTGAATTTTATAGACAGATCCTATGGTATCACTGTAATCGAATTCTGTAATTTCATAAAGTATCCGTCTCAGATTCTAGTGACCCCAGAATAACTTTCTTTCGATTCCTGCCCAGCTCTATCTATTTTCTTTACCACTGTTTACTCCATAATCATGACGCTGTCTCACTATAGTAAAGAGCTGGGGGTAAATACAGCAGTGAAAATATCCCCCTCCTTAACACCCTGGCAATAGGTTTTCATGGACTGAAGATGGAGTCTTTTCACTTTTACTTTCTCTCTCCTCTCCCCAGAAAAAGGATCGCTAGGAATTATGAAAGCCATCAAGAGGCTGATCCCTTCTCTCCAAACACGGAGCAATCATTGGTTCCCCCACCAACGAGTGGGTATAAGAGCTATGAAAAAGCATTACAAACGCCCATGCCATCGCGCGGGTAAACATTGACAAAGACCTCTTAAGCCTTAAATCTGCATGGCTGGTGAAAATGGTTCCTGAGAATAGTAGTGCAAGTAATACACTGCGCTGATGGCAAGTCCCATATTGTGACCAAGGTCGGAGCTAGAATGTGTGGATTGGAAGGGAGGGAGATGGATGAAAGGCTGAAAGGTAGATCGCCGTGGTTAGATTAAATGAGATAAAATGATATTATTAGCTCTAAAAATGGTCACTGACCAAGGAAACTTAAGGTCAAGGTACAGCTGATTGTGCTACATCCAATTCTTATTCGCAGTTTTCGCTTAATCTGTGCCGTAGAAGAATATCTGTTACCCATATCATTCTGCTACCCCTACGGAGGCAGAACCTTTTTGTTAATCGCAATTTCTACCGTGTATCGATAGCACATCGGTGAAATAGAGTTGACCTGTGAATAATTCTCCTTCCTAAGCCTCATGTCCATGATTTAGCTTTACAGGTAACATGTATTGCTCATTGAGAACTGACCTAAACATTGTAACTCATTAACTACAACAGACAACATCCACATGATGTCTACTTTTCTTTTTTCCTCTTTTCCCTGTTCGAAACAAAAACAAATTTATTTACATCCCATAAGATAGTAATGTACCTTTCCAGAAAATAAATGCAGCGAGGCAGTGTAGAGTCGTACAAGATCGGTTCACTATTTGGCAACTTATTTGATAGCACAAAGATCCCTGACATTTCATCAAATTTGCTATTATAAGGTAGAGTTGTTTTGGTTGGGTTTTTTTTTTCATACTATCTGACTACTATGTTCTATTGTCTTGGTGAGTATAGATCTAGACTTGTTTACAGCTTTGGAGCCAAAAAGTATGAGTTGCTTAGAGTTCAGTGGTATGCAAGTTTTGACCTGAGGTTTTGGGAAGGATGTCGGAAGGGGGAGGGGGTGGAGAGAGAGAAAGAGTGAGGGAGAGAGCTGTAACGTCATAGACAGGTAATGTAGTAAATGGGAATTCATGTTTTTTACAATCACAATCCTTCCCACGTTTAAAATGGAAAGGAGAAAATAATGTCACTTCAGCGGGACCTGCGAATGGACAAGCTCATTGTTTCAAAGGTCGGTGGAGGTCCACTTTGTATGATCTTCTCATTTAATTTTCCCATTATATGACATTCTATAATATTACTTTTCATTACAACTAGGTTGAAAGCCAAAGGGTCAGACGGGGTCTGAATTCCTCAGATATTTTATTTAGTTCTACTTTCAAAGGCCTCAAAGTCTTTCCTCAGTTAGGGCAAGGTTTGTGTGACCTTTCCAGCATTCTCTGATGGTGTTGTTAAACACAACAGGACATATAAGAGCCAGGGCCTGCCATGGTTTTCAGGATGAGGAAAGGTCAATCGATGGATGAAAATATTATTGCGTTTCATTGATTTGGAGGGATACTTGACAGCTCAAATTGAGTCCAAGTCCTTTGGTAATAAAGTGAATGATTTGGGGTTGTCTTGGGTCGACGTAATATGAATGTAAAGATGAGTCAAAGATGAACTCGTAGTTGATGGAAGTGAATAGACCTGTCCTTCTTGTTGTTCAAATTCAAGAATGTTTGGTAACATTCCTGACCTCGGCGACTTTTCATTTTGATATCGTCGTCGTCGTTGTCGTTGTTGTTGTTGCTGCTGCTGCTGCTGCTGCTGCTGTTGGTGCTGCTGCTGCTGCTACTGCCGCTGCTGATGATGATGATGATGATGCTGCCGCCGCCGCTGCTGTCGCTGCTGCTGCTGCCACTGCT
This sequence comes from Ellobium chinense, assembly GCA_033807755.1. Lineage (NCBI taxonomy): Eukaryota > Metazoa > Mollusca > Gastropoda > Ellobiida > Ellobiidae > Ellobium > Ellobium chinense. The sequence continues at coordinate 221,774 of JAWQUT010000626.1, forward strand.
GCTCTTGTTGAATTTCCGATGTTCTATCTTAGTTGACGAAATAGCTATTTTGCTTTCGCGACAGAAATTTACAATTCACATATTTATGAAAAACAGTGCTGGACGAGACAGCTGATGCTGTCGCACTTATATTGGAAGAGAGACGCATCTTGTAATGAGAGCAATTTGGAAGCTGGCTCCAGAAAATCCATTACGAAACTTCTAAATATCCACAGAGTTCAAAATTATGTTATTGAAATGCATTTTTCTTAAATATCCATAATTTATCAGCTCTATGTAATTATAGCTTGGAAGAAAATTTTACGTTGCCACAACTTCTAGAAACCTATAACATCTTGATAATACAGTAAAACTCTTAATGTCCCTCTGCTTATGTTGGTGACCTGGCTGTTTATTCCAATCCCGCTATAGCTCTTGTCTTGTCGAACAATATCGTCCATGTTGACCTAAAACGTCGTATCTCACATGGATGAAAGTTGACGCAAAAAGAAACTGTTTACAACCAATACAATGACTTAAGTAGCATAAGGAGGCCAAATACCTCATAATATGGTGAACTTCTTAAGTTCTTGAGCTGGCACATAGATCTCTGACTCTGTCATCGAAATTCTGAAAAAATTAAAAAAAATAAAGAGGGCTGATGTGTATAATTACCATTTGTGTGTTTTTCTACGAATTTAGGTGAAAACCACATGTTTTTACGTTACGTAGTTCTCAAGAAATCTGTGACACAAATTTGGCAGAAGCGTTTTATTAATATAGATTTACATATGACCTAATTTGTTCATCTTACCTCATGCGTAAAGACCGACGATATGGTTAATGTTGTCCATGGAGAATGTGCTTCAAATCTAAAGGTAAGTTATATATAAAAGCAGGGTTTGACTCTACATAAATCAAATGTAAGAAAAATATTCCCTGGCACAGGGCAGTTATCAAAAAGATTGTGTACATATGTACGGATAGGTGAAATGTCAGTTTAAGCCAATAACCATGTAAATATAAGACCTACCGAAGATGGATCAAGATATATGATTGAAAATGTATGCAGTCTCTTTCACTCTTCACACCACAGGAAAAAGCACGTAGAGAAATCCTTTGATATCGGCCTGGAGTGTTTTGCTATATAAGTTACTGCTGCCATGTCGTGTGTTTAATTGTTGATACAGCGCCGTTACAGGTAAATATAAAATGCTAATGACCCTGGTCGTGGGGGGTTAGCCAGAGGAAGTATCGGCACTCCCAAAGATCCCGGCGGCCGTCCACTAATGTTGGGCAAATATGCACGGCTACACCGGTTATTATCCCCCCTTGCATAGCATTAACGCTTGCAGGTGTTTTTCAATACAGGCTTGTATTGATTTATCCCCCCTTTTTCGGGGACCTAGAAGAGTTCGATGACATATATCAGGCCCGATGGAGTGAAGGCAAAAGCTGATGTGGGGAATGGGGTAGGGGGGTTGCTTTCGAGTCTTGGATTTAAGGTCTTGGACGCATTAAATGTTTTCTTTCAAATCTCATTTCTTTCTCGGTGCCAAAGAATGGGGCAAGTTTATTTGGGAATGGGGCTGCTTGATCAGGAAGCTTCAGTTGGATTTCTACGCCCCTGATGCCCACTGGGTACATTTTGATTGCTACGCCATGTGTAATGGTACGGGCACTATTGATCCCTTTATTGCTATCCGCTTACTGCCTATCTGTGTCAATATCCATTTCATGGAAATCTATAGATCTATGTATGGTAACTTTTCAAGATCATTTGCAAAAGAAGCCAAAGGCGTAGACAGACATGCCTAGGAAGGGTTATCACCCCTAGTGAGTCCTCACCCCCTTTCCGATACTCTCACCTATCCTGAGCTGTATAGCTATTTCACTTGATATTTCAGTTGTATTACATTTCAATATTTGTGCCTTATCCCACCGGTCAAGATTTCAAGGTGCTCCCCTTTAAAAACCTGCTCGCTACGCCGCTGTTAGGAATATTATCATTAAGGCAGCAATAATGCTAGTCGTATATTATTAAAGTCCCATACTAAGATCTGAAGGGTCATCATTTCTCGTCTCCTTGAGCAGCATTTTGGCTTTTTGCCTGCCCTCTGCAAACACATATTCCGTAGACTGGAATAGTGATACTTAACTGTACCTTATGGCGCACTTCAGTGAGGGAAGAAGCCTGCTCTGCTGGTGCTGTATCAACAGTTATAGCTTGTTTACTATGGGATAAACCTGTGAAATGGAGTGTTCATGTGCAGCAAAGTCTGGTCGAATGAGATAATAAATATTCATAACTGTGCCAGGTGGATAGGTTAATGATTTTTGTTTGTTTGTATTCAACAAATAACAGCATGGAAATGTATGATCTCCTTCGAAACAAAAAAGTTCATAATACTTTCATGTATAGCAAAATCTGGCCACTTAAGGCGACGAATAGCAAGGAAGTACAATGTCCATTGCAGATTTGATTTTGATGGCCTCTTAAATTATATGACGCCTGGAAGAATTTCAGTTCCTTGAACCGTCACTTTGAATGGCAGGTCGTCAAATTTGAAGTAACATTACCCATATACCGATTTCTCTTCCTCTTTCTCGTTTTCTCTCTCTCTCTCTCTCGCTCTCTCTCTCTCTCTCTCTCTCTCTCTCTCTCTCTCTCTCTCTTTCCCTCTCTCTCCCCCTCCCTCCTCCTTCGGTCACCCCAATTCCATGGTCATCATAGCTGAACACTAGACAAATTTGACTGTCCAGAGAGACCGGTAACCCAATGCGCCTCCCATTGTCCCCGAGGTGTCCCAGGCTGTCCCAAAGCTAGTGACTTTATTGCTTCCTCTCCAAACTCAGGTGTGACCATAACAATGCAGCCTTCCTGGACTTTCTCGGATGTGGCGATATTCGAGATGCCAACTCATAAATAAACCGAAGGCCTCGCGGGAACCATTGTCTGAAGGGGTCAAAAGGCGAGGGGATTCTAGAGTATTATGTGATGTCTTCGGCACTAGTGGGGAGAGAATCAAATGATCATGTCACATGAATGTGTGAAAAAAGTTCTTGCAGCGTAGTGAATGTCCAGGACAGAGTTAGTAATGGTCATACTATTTGGTTGTTGTTGTTGTTGTAGCTGCTGCCTTTAGTTGCTGCTGCTACCGTGTTGGCGGTGGTGATGATGGTGTTGGTGGCAGTGATAGTGTTAGTAGTAGCGACTGTTGCTTCTCGTAGTTGCTGTTATTTTTCATAGGTAATTGTTATTGTTGCTGTCGTCGTTATTGTTGTGATGATGATGTTGTTGATGATGATAATGATGATGGCGATAGAAGAAGTGGTAGAAACAGCAGATATTTTCACTGGACTTGTTGTTTCCTAGTTTACAACAAAAATAAAAAAAAATATGCTGAAATGATACATAAATTCCAAAGTGAGCATCCCAGATCATTATAATAATCAATATTAACCTTCCTGCAATGGTATTGAACTACGTGTTTGGTCTATGCAGGCTTAAATATTTCTCCTCTTAGGATGTCGATTTCTCTCTCCGTCTGTCTGATTGTCTGTCTGATTGTCTTTGCTGATGTACTTACCAATGTTAGCTGTATGTTGATAGTTTATAACGATTGTTACCATGGAAATAAAAATGTTAATCGGAATCTGAATCTTACGATTATGTTATGTTACCGATAATATTTCGGCTGTATTCATCCGTGCTTTCTCTCTTCCAATCTCTTTGTATCGTGAACAAACCGCACATGAGTCCCACATTTATAGAAACCTACAGCTGGTCTAATCTGGACCCATATGGATGATCTGAAAGATTTTATTTTCCGTTTGTGTCCAATTTCAAAGCTTTGAAACGTTTGCTCATAACGCCTTTCACGCACTCAACCCTCCTACTTCTTACGGCTGTCCTCACAGCCGTGTTCAGCTGGTGTTTTTCTAAACTCTCTCAATACGAGCTATCTAAGCTTAGAACTTTCCACTGCTATAGAGTTTCGCTTCCGGTCCTTTTAGCCACGAGGCAATCCCAGCTTTCGCCCCACAAAAGTCACATAAACAATACTGCTTATTTGTCCCCCCTGCGGCCCCCACAGCGCCTCAGGTCGGTTCACTTTTACAAACATACACGTCAGCGTTGGATAAGCGACTTGCTGTACACAAAATGGAGTGAGTTATCTAGGACATGCATCTTCTGGGTGTTGTTAGATGACGACACAACATTCTTAAATGTGTTTTTTCCTTGCTGATGTGCCTTTTACTGACTCTTGCCTACTTTTACTTCTGACTTCTGAAGTTTTATTTTAAAAGACCGTATATCCCAAGATGTAGATGTGGATATACGGTCTTTTAACAACACCAAACAAAAATGCGGACTTTCTGTGTCAGTAACGAGACAGGATATAGGGATCTAAGCCGTTAAGCTACAAAATCAAATGAGATTTTAAAAAAAGACCTATGGCATGGATCTGCTTCAAACTTGGCAGGGACACGTGCAGTTCAGAAGGCATTGTCGTAGGCAGCCTTGGAGTACGCAACCATGCCTCTTCCTTCGCGCGTCACGAATTATTTTCGTACAGACCGAAAGCCAACAAACTGAAGCATGTTTGTATCCACAAACTCTGTCGTATACAAATCTGTCTCACCGGCGCGTATAACATAGACATGACATCCAGAAAAACCACTCACGCAGAAGCAGTCAAAACAAAGCTCACATTCTCGTTAACATAGACATGCGAGCAAGAGCGTCATTATAGGCAAATCGTGCATGACAGTGCATAGTCTGGGCCTTGAGATGGATTGCTGCCCTTCAGGTCGTTACATTTATAATTAAACAGTTGCGCACACACATGTTTCTGGATGATGCCATCAGTTGCCAAAAGCGTTGGATGTCTTAGCATCAGCAGACATGCAGAGCATGCATTTTCAGAACTTTCTTAGGCCTTCAACTTGGCTGGTTGTGTGTCTCACACTTTAGTAGCAAACTCGTGTAGACCGAGAGCTTGCGCATTTACTATGGGATCTCTTACTATCGTAGGAATTACGTTAGTACATCGATGCTGAATGTACTCTTAGTAGCATTCAACTTAAAGAGTTAATGTAATTCTTAAGATGGTAGGAGATCCCATCGTTCATATGCAAGCTCTCAATTATTCTTATTTTCAGTAGGTAAACTACCCAGTTATTAATAACCACTAAAGACTTGGGAAAAAAGTCATCAGGGGCTGGAGCGAGTTTGATGAAATACAGCACTCGCTGAACAGATTTTGAAACGCTGATCATAACAGACAGGTACAGAGTCTATGTAAATTATAGCTTGTCATTTGAATGTGTAATAGACTACAAGATGACCTCACGCACCAAAATGAACAGATGTCAAACATCTGATTTAGTCATGAAAGTACTGTAAAATACATAACAAGTAATCTACAGAGTAGTGGTGCTCACCATTAGTTGTAAATCTGGATGTTAATGTGGCAGCCAAAATTCCAGTAATATCTTTCTATTTAATTGATCAACTAGGATGATATATAAGCTCTTACTAATAAACTACCCACACCTGCAAACCACTAAATTATGTGTAAATAACCTTTCGTACTTGACCTCTCAAATTCCTCGGCTGCAGACCCAGAAAATGTGCCACTGTTACCATGGCACTGCGAGTTTCCCAACACTGACCATTCTCTAAGACACTCTTGACCACCTCTTGAGTAAACAAGGCCGCCAACTGACCACTGGAAGCGTGTGAACAATGATGGGACATTGCTTTTGAGTTCCTCGACCACTTGACTCCTTTTGAAAGAATGTGCGAGGCTGAAGAGATCTCATACAGGACTTGAGCATGGCCAGCTCAAACGTGCTTTCTTCATATACGCTACAGAAGGCAATGGCACACTTTCGAAGCTTGATCCCAATGTACAGAAGAACAGGCCTTCAATATCTTGGATATAAAAATTAATTCCCGGCGTCCACTCTTCGGCGCTGAAGAATGGAAAACACAGAACACAAAAAGCAGGAATCAGAGAATCCTTTTTATTTCTTCCACGCCAAGAGGTTTACGTGTAAACAGAAAACACAAGGGCTGTCTGTCATTGGCCGGTTGGAGGGTAAACATTCTTTGACAAGAGGGTTTGTGGGATTGATGAATCGGAAACGAGGCACCTGAAGAAGAAAAGCGCGAAAAAGTCGGAAGTCAGCAGCGGTGATCATTTTTCAGCAAAGCGTCTTTTCATCTCTTAGACACAAACGATTTCTTAAAGCGTTGGTTGTATCAATCGGAACAATGTGTTTTGTTTGAACGTAGCTGTTGGGGGTGGTCCCGGGATTTTATGGGAGATGCAGCCTTCCAGATGCGAGAATGCTTGGACAGTGGTGGTGTGAGTTTGAACTTCGCTCATTTCGTTGGTGAGCTTGTTTGTTCAAGATATTATCTGACCTTTTAAATTACAGGGTCATAGTGTTTGATGGAGAGAAATCGTTAAGTAATTGTTCATGATGTCTAAGTGAGCCTTGCATGGATTTAGGAATAGCTGACGTGGATTTGATAATGTCTCAGGGGGCCTTCGGTGCTTGTTGAAGATGAAACATGTGGATATCAACTGTCATGTGTAAGTTTGAAAAAAAAAAGGCATGGGGGCATTCATAAATTATTTAGCCCATTGTCTGCGTTATCATCTTTATCAAATTTCTATATCGTCATCAGCTTCACTATAATCATGCGTCGACCTTAGGTACTTAATAAAAGGATATTTTGAACTGTGCACACAAAAAAAATGGTCTTTCACCGTGAATAAAGAAGTGTCCACCTTCTCACAATCATCTCTATAGTCAGCATTGTTGGTAATAAGATATTTCCCAAGCAGGCAATGAACAAGTGTTCATTATAGACGTGACAGCCATGAGAGACAGAAAGATAGCTTCGAAATGGTAGATTATATTGATGCCAAAATCACACATGAATAAAATATTTTTTATAAGTGTTGTTATTAATTATCGCCGTCCAGCACTATCATTAACAAAAACACTATCATTTTCATCTTCATCATAATCATCATTTGAAACAATCATTTAAAAAAAAAAACTAAGGAAAATAGAAAAGAAAAAGTTTCGTCATACCAGCGCCTGCAAAGAATTTGAAAAGGGCACTTTTATACATTTAATACTATATCACAGATATGGCTTCATTAAAATATGCACGAATTTTCGGGTCAGCTATGAGCCTTTTTCAAGTTTAAGGAGTAAGAAATAAAAACATAGGCAGGTTATGGTTATTATCACTATGGCTATATCGTCATGATTTGCTACTGACAAACTGCCCTAAATCTCCCCAGGTCTCCTCACACCCCAATGTCTGAATGACCTTGACCCACAACGACAGGTCCTTATTTTTATGACCAGGACAGAAATTCTAACCCGTCTTAAACGTCACTGGCACTGTCTTAAAGTAACACCCGCAGTTGCCCTTCCTTAACGCCCTTCCAGGTAAACTTAGAACCTCCTGCCACCGGTAATTTGGATGATAATAGACTCCGATGTCGTAAATTGTTGAACTGTTCAACAACAGTAGACGTAAAGAAGTGGTCTGTCTTCCTTGCAAAAGGAATCTATTTTCGGAGCTCTTGGAAGGTGGTGAAATGCATTTGCAAACTGAGTAAAGAAATTGAATGAAGGGCGTTTTTTAATTATATCAAAAAACAACAAACAAAAAAAACTATGTATCTTTGCTGTCGTGAAAAATGAGATAGCATGGCGTTCAGAAATCTATTTCTCTTTCACTCTTTCATTACCAACAAAACGGAGCTTGTCTTGAAATGTTGTGACATTTAAATTATTATGATTTCATGTTACTGTAGAGCTACTACCCTTTATCTCAAACAAGTTCTAAATGGATTTCCTCCTGTTTTGGAAATCAGTTTTCATTTACTGATAGAATCACTACTATGAAAACCTGTGCTCCAGATGATAATTTTGATCATACTAGACTAATGATTAAAGTTTTGGTCTTTTTTTTTTTCGGTAATAATAATTCACCCTCCCTTTGAACGCGGCTGTAGAAGAATGATTGTAGCAATGTTTACACATACAGAATGATAATGAAAATGACGAAAACGACAATGTTGATACCATACGAAATATAGTTCAGGATCAGATCACCATCTCCCTGTCCTTGCTGTTACACACGTACATACGCATTTGTAATTGAACTAGGCGATACAGATGCAGTCTCTTAGTTGGCCTGAACGTGTTGCTTTTTGACGAAATCAGACGATAACTGGTCATCATTTAACATCATAAATATGTGATTTATACAGTTATTTCACAATAATTACATAGATATGTGGGACTAAATAACACACTGGAAGCAAAGTAATCGCTCTTGAGAGACAGTACAGATATCATGGTTTGGCTGGAGGCGTATGTTACCGACCATTCGCGAGTTAAAGTGTTAATTTGATTCGCCCTCTGAGACATAAATTGACACCTCTTCCTCTGACACTCTATCCTGTTCCGCCACGGCAGTGGTTCTCAGAATGGAGTCCATAAACCCCTGGGAGGTAAATGGTGGTGTTGAGGAAATCCACGAAAAATAGCGCTGATTTAAGTCATGATAATGTGAACCTAGTGCCATTAGAATAGCTAGAGTGCATAAGTGGCTCCCACATTCCAGTAAGATAAGATAAGATAAGATAAGATAAGATAAGATAAACCTTTATTATCCAGATTTGGAAATTCGTTTTCACAGCATTTATAACAATGCAATGAAAAATACAAACAGATTAATAATGTTCACTCAAACACACACATCCCTGCACCTATACCCACCCCTGCACACCACGCTTTACGTACAAGCATACCACATTAAGAAACACTGCTCAATGAAGGGGGGGAGGAAAGAAGAGGGGAATCAAGGGTCTCCGAGCCCATTTTAATATGTTGGACAAGATGCACGTCATTATGTGATGAAAATACATGATGATGTAGATGTAAGTCATTTTGTCAGGAATTTATTTTATTATGAGGAAGTGTGAAGATAAGATTTTTTACAAGAACCCACGAATGATGTCACTCAAATTCAACATATTGAGGACGTCTTGGAAGTAAATTCCTTGTTTTTAACAAGAAGAAAGAAGGCAATAATTTAAAGTTTCAGGGAGGAAGGGTCCCTAAAGTGTATTTATGACCCTGTAATTTGCATCTGGGTGACTTTTCGAGGTTCCGTATTTCCTCAAGTAGGAGTCCACACTACTTTTTCAAACTGCCGGCACGGGGTATTACGCCAATTAATGTTTGAGAACCATTGCTGTAGAAGCCTGAACAGGCCAAACTGAGTATCTGCTTACCGCTAGAGCCATTGTTTAGAAAAGGTGCCACTTTAAAGATTTACAGCTGTTTAAGAACTGGAGGATCGTAAAGAAACAGTAAAGATTAACAGCACTACAACCAAGGACAAACTGGTTCTAGCATACAATTTACAATTTCTAGACTTCTAGAATTTGTGTTAAGTGATGGACAGCTATAGAAAGAAAACTATAGTCAGAGAAAAGGAGGGCCATGCCAATCACTTTGTAAGAAGGTCGATAGGCAGAAAACAAACTAATCTCAATTTGATCAGAATATTGATAGGAAGAAAATTATCTGATGACACCGTCTGTTCTGCCATTACTTTACCACAGAAACTGACCTTCTTCAAAAGCTAAAATAACTTTCCAAGTGACTAAACTAGGCCAGCCGAGGTGCATTCCTTATTTACTTCGCAGCTCTGTTTTCCAATCACAACAACTGTTTACCAGTAACTGTAAGTGTTACTCAGTCCTTCACGTTTTCTAGCCTCACTCTTAAGGCCACGGCAAATATGCATTTGTTTGTCCTGATTCGCAATAAACTTGTTAAACTTGTTGTTAGCTGTTTCGGAAAGATGGATTAGCAAATAAAGAGACCTTTAATTTTCTGGAAATCCAAAGGAAGTATATGTGTTGCTCGCCTCAATAGTAGACACACATATGCATAAACAAGCACCATGACGTTTCTCCTCATCTTTTTGTGCCCATATTCAGGCCCCCCTCTCCTCTTTCCCCAAACAAAAGTACATGTTCAAGGTACACCCTCTCCCTCTTTTCCCTGATTCCCTCCAAAGGTGTGCGACTCACTAATCCGACATGTCCAGCTTTCCTCGTGTCCATCCAAGCTGTCACCACGTTCGGACACCCCTCAGGACATCGGTCATCTATCTTGTCAACGCACCGAGTGGTCAGTTGTGGCCACACTCACAAAAGGACCAATTCATTGTGTGATCCCCGCTTTCTGTGAGTTACTGGGCTCCAAAGGGGCGCTATCCGTGCGGACCCATCAGAAAACCATCCGTCAATCTCCGCATAACTCAATTTGTTATAGGTACTCGAAAGGATAAGTGAGCTCAGAGATTAAGATATGGCAAGGTTACAAAATGTTGATGTCTATACAGCCACTTACATGCTCACGACAAAATCTAGATAAGCTGAATCTGAAAATGCCCAGTTAATATTTTCATTTGTTCTGTTCGTTCCATCCACGTTTTTGTCGAAACACTTAAAGTTCTGCTTGAGATATAAAAGGAGAAGAGAGAGGCATTATGGAACACTTCCGTAATTTGAACTAAATCGCACGGTTCTCATCGGGAAGCGTTAAAATTTTGAGTTTCACGCGTCCGACAATTCATAATGTACATATACTTTGCAGATCATTAATTTACTATCCCTTCAATAGTCATGGTAAAGAAGATTGATATAAAAATTTCTAATATTTGAAATGTAAAAGCAAATCCATTTGAGTCAAGGCTGTATTCAATTATTCATGGCCATTTGTTGGCAAGGCTTGCCTTCCGAAATAAAACCCAGATAACTTGACTTTAACGGTTTGTTGATTTGTAAAGTTCCAAAATTCAATACACGTACTTGTTTCTTGTCTTGTCTTGCATTATTTCATGGCTTGAGGCACTTTTCATCTTCAGATCTGCTGCTTACAAAGACGAGGAAAAGCTCCTGAACATGTTGATAGCGCTAGTCTTGGTGCGTCCAACAGAAAGCGAAGGTAGTATCGGAAACTGGCGCAGGTCGTGCGTCCACTTTCGAAGACTTTCACTCATGTGGAAGACATGGCGTATGGACCGCTTTTAGTGGCTGGCTAACCTACCGGACAGAAACATGAAAGAGAGTGAAAAGACACTTTAGCGACACCGTGCTATGGAAATTAGAGTCCTTTTTAGCGAGATGGCCAATATTTACTCAACAAACACACCCGACAATATTGGTGTTTCACGGAAGGCTGGACAGCCTTTTTGAGGTCTCAATAGCCATCGGTCTTCTATTCTTTCTAGAATCAATTTTTTTCACACATTTTGTTACCTGCGGAAGTGCGAAAAATGGAAATGAAGTTCTGTTGTGGTGCCTCCCCTTTTCAGTTTCGCCCTTTTTGTCTGCAGCGTTGAAGAGTCATTGGAAGGGTTAAGGTGTTTTGGGAGACGCGTTTACCCGTGAAGGCGAGCAGAGAATATCTTTTCTCTGACCGGACCAGATAACACGGGGAGCGTTTTTTATGAAACGTGTTTCTCAAAAGGAAGCATGGAGCATTGTCGTGTTGCCCTTGCTAAACAAACAGTTTATTTTTTGAAGAGTGCAGGCAAAAATGCCCCTCAAGCCCTGGGCGTTTATAAAACCATTTATGGGTTGTTTGCTTATGCCATCTGGTGTATTTTATTGGAAGTAATGAATGGTGGATATTAAATGGGAAGATATGAGTGGCAGATATTAAAAGACGTTATATGGAAATAATGACAAAGGCATGTTTGCCTAGAGTAGCCTCCAGTTAAGAAAACATTGATGGATGGCCTCTTTAGCCTCCACGAAAATTTGAGGAGTGCGCTTTAACCGTGAATGAAGCGTTTCCACATAAGTGACTTTTTGTAAATCTCGATTCTATGTAAGAATATGTTTTCGTGTTCTTTGTTCAACTTATTATGCATAAATATACTAAATTTGGAGAGAGTATCATGAGTCCCTCGTGAAATGTATTCATGTCACGAACGGGCAATAAAAGCCTCTGTGATTGTGCACAATGGTAGACAGTGCTTTGGAACAGAAGTGTGTACCTTTGTCTCTCAAGTGGGTCTTAGACATTGAAAGAGAAAAATATGTTTTCTGGGTAACATATTTCAGAGGTTTATGCTATGACACATTCTAATTGTCCTTTTGAGTAACTGGCCTTTCCGAAATGCTAGGAAAAGCTTTTTGCGTGGCTCAACTATGGCAACTGTTTTTCAGTCACAACACTTGTTTACAATGTACTCATATAAATACTACTCAGTCACTCGTGTTTTCGAGCTTCATTCTTAGATCATGACAAATACGAGATTTTTTTTTTGTCGTGGATGGTTTACTCGGGAAGGTAAATTGTGAACCCAGTAATTTCCATGACCTCCCCCAACCCTTGTCTGATTTCTGGGACAAGTAGTGACACGAACGAATGCCCATTTGGACAATGCAGAGGCATCACAGTACTATCAATAGCCAGATAGGTGGAAGTGACAATGCCACATGCACCAGAACGCTTCCAGATCCTGGGAGTAAAAGCAGGATCAAGTATAATGTCAGAGGCGAGTAATACATTTCATTATCGCTACTGGTGGAACAAGCACCACAACTCTTCGCAGGATCCTTGGTTGGAAGGCTGTGCACATATTATGGGTTTGTCCTGAGTGCATGGAGGCCAGCTCACTAGCCAAGTAACCTCACTTTTTCTCTTTCCCATGACAATAAGCAATGCATGTGGTTGAAAGTCAGCTTTAATTCAAACTGGTGACACACAGTTCTTCTCTTAGACTCACAATTTATTGTCAATTTATTAAGTTCATAAAACTGTTAGGCGTCCGAGGCGTTGCTAAACTCTGGATGTAATGTGACCGACTCTATCGCCCCTAGTGATGATTACATAAAGAGGGCAATAGATTTTTGTTTAAAAAGCCATTTTCTAAACAGATTTATTATGTATATCTGAGCCAATAACAGATTAACCAATGTCAAACTTAATCATATGGTTTGGTTTGAAAAAGCGTAGCAGAAGGAAAATCCAAGTTTGTTTTTGTTTCTGTTTTTGTTGTTGTTGTTGTTGTTGTATTATTATTATCATTATTATTACTCTTATCATTATTATTATTATTATTATTATTATCCTGGTGTTAGGATAGAAAGAACTACGGTTCTGATAACACCAAATCCAGCAACACTATACCTCTCAGAGACACTTGACACTCCCTTCTCATTATGCCATCAAGCTGTGTCTGGAAAACATCCTGGCTAGAGCATATCAAATTGGACAACAAAATCAGCCACATGTAAATATCACGAGCAATTTATCTGACATGCCCGCGCAACCTAAACGCATGTCTAATATAATTTTACACATAATCATGAAAATTTAATCCATGTGTATGATGGGACGGGAACCCATAATGTAATGTTGTTCTGTAATGCGATATGAAGGTGTAAGGAAGGTTGTGAAATAGGGTAATGGGTAACAGAATTGATACATCTGAGTTGAAGGGTTGGAAACACTTCCTGCGAAGTATGAGAATAATTAATATTGCATCGGGGATCTCATTTCGAGAGTTTTTAAAACTAATTAAAGCTGAATGGAAAATACGCTTTAGCAAGCACAAAATATACCTGGAAATCTGATAACACATCCATCCTATGAACTATTCTTACAGTGACGTGTTATCAGATCTTTTGTGTTACCAAGAGTGCTTTGAAATGGAAAGCATAACATCTGAGACTTTCGAATGGTAGTAATTTAGGAAGTGTATTGTGTTAAGACATGGTTGTGAGAACAGGGTTCCACTGTACCCTCCAGTTTGCTATAAGATGCTACCAGATGCTATAGCCAATGAAATATAAGTTCTAACTTGCCTTACGACAACGACCATCTTGAGTGCTTTAAAGACGATAAGACAGGCATATATCCTGCCACTAACTTTTTATCATAAGACGAAATGGCGAGCAGTGAGATGTCTTCACTTTCTTGTCTATCTGCTGATTCTTTCATAATATGGCGGGCACTATGGATCAGTAAGCCTATATAATAGGACCTCCCCAGATGGGACTACAGGGACATAGTTACGTAAACTCCAGTTTGAGAAATAGAATGGAACCTCGATACTAAGTACTCGTTTAATAAAGTATACCTTGTTATTAAGTGTTAATTTCTCAAACGCGGATTCATAAATATATTCTGTCATCTCATTACTGAATTAAGTATACCTCAATTTTAAGTATACGTTTTTCCATACAGCAGGGCGTACTTTATACATCGGAATTCTGCTGTATTCGATTTTTTTTTGTACTTAAGATTTGACCTGGATACCAAAGTACTCGTTCTCAGGACATTACATCGAGCACATGAATGAACGTTTTTTGAGTATATGAGGTTTGAGTTCGAAAATCTGAGATCTTACTTCATATCTTAATCCTGTGCTTTGGTCTCTAATGAAGAATTTTATAGCTATGGAAGAAAAATGGCTTTCGTTCGTGTCGTCGCGTCCTGTGCACGCCATTTTGAGCAGCTACTCACTCTCTCGCACTGACAAATCGACCCATTTCCTGGCTCGGAGGCATAAATTACTGTGCTTTCGTCCCCCATCATTAGCACAGCCCGTTTGTGTGCTCAGTTGTTAAACACACTAATTAATGCAAATAATTGACCCTTAAAGGTCACATCCGGTGTGTCCGGGGTCCGGCCAACATGGCGTTTAACGCCCAACTCTGTCTCTTAATTAATGGTCAGTGTTGGGCTCTGGGTTCCAGTTCCAGGCGCGGAGAGAGAACGGACCCTCTGCGATGCCTGAATCTCTACATGGGGTAAATATGAGTGGCGTAACGTTTAATAATATCATGGACCAATGTGCAGATGGAGCGCAACTTTGCCTACAGAAATACAGGTCTCGCTTGAGGAATGGAGCTAGAACTTTCCCTCACAAGAGTTCCGTTTTTTTGTGTCGTACTGTAGTTATGCATGATGTCATAACTCCATGTTTGTGACAGTGTAGACTATTACACCTGACATACATATTCATATCATGAAACAATGCACAGGAAAACACAATGTCACCACTGAGTTTTGATAAAGACCCATTTCAAACTTACACCGGAATGGAATAAGGGTACTTTGTTGTCAAGGAGATCAAGGTCTATGCTAACCTATTACGAAACATATTGCCCTCGTCAAAACTGCAGTTTCAAGGATAATATGTTCAAGCTTTTTTTTTTTAACTTTATCAGAAAAATGTCTTCACCTCTTCTCAAAGCTGCGAAACATTACTTCAGTCATTACGGAAGTATGGAAACGCAGTAATATGTTATTAATGTCTATTTTTGGCCTCAAAGATTCATTAATGCAAAGACCACGACAGCACCATCTTAGTAAAGTTTGAAATTAACCAAAAACAAAACAAAAAGGAGGGAGACAGAGAGTTGGCAGGAAGAATGAAAGAAGAAGAAGTCTCTGATCAAATATTAGCATCTACTAGATCTGTTATAATAGTTAAGCCATCTGCGTGATTATGAAAAGTTTCACTATTATAGTGTTTTGACTTTATCTCTCTTCTTGTTTCTAATCGTCCTGATGCAAATTAATAATAATCTTAGGCGGGCTCCATCTATAGAGACTGGCAGTTGTCGCCCCTGATTGTAATAAACTATAATAACTGTGCATCGGAAATGGAGGGAAATGAATCGGAAACACAAAAGCTATTTTCTTCTCATGCAAGAGACAAAAATACATGTTATTCAACTCTTCCCCCTTCCCATTTCAAGAAACGCGAAATGAACACACGACGCACATGAAACCCCATTTCCCTTCTTTTCTCAGCGCTTTCTTAAAAGCAAATTTCCATAGCCTGCGTCATTATTCCTTCTGTGATCATTTGCTACCATGCATTTTATTGCAAGGACAAGCAAGTCATTAACTAGCCGAGATTTTCTCGGTAAAGGATCACCCTGGCGCACAGGCGCTGATGGACCATTTTCCCAGAACTGGCCCCTTTTGGTGTATTGTTTTTGGTGTCGGTCTTTTGTCGACCAGGTTTTTTTGTGAAGAAATGCAGCAAAGTGAATAGGCAGAGGATGGCCTGGATTTCGAAAAGAGGGTCAATGCCTCTCATAGAGCAGCCTTTCTGGAATCCTCACCCATTCATTTATACACTGTGCCACATCAATTCCGTTGCCTTGGAACTCAATGATTTTTCTCCTGCGATTCGTGATTTTGCTCCAGTGCCTAAGTTTACGATGAATATCTAAATATGTTGCGTCCTTAAACCATCACTCTCTCGTTTCTGTCTGATGCTAAGTGTTATGGGAACTCTCACGTCAAAACTTTAAGATGAAACGCATTTCCTTGCCACATTTTGTCGGCGTTTTCAGTAGTTTGTCTTGCAATAAGTGGTGCGACTGAAATTATGTTGATCCACCTGACAGGAAAAAGGTTATCGTCTGATAGACTACACCAGTTTTCGTTCTTTTCTAAACTCTGAGCTGTTGTCATATTCCATGAGCTGAAGTTGGATTGTATTGTACACAAAACTGATGAAAGATAGCCTTGTTTCACTCCACATTCATGAAGTCTTCTGAAATCGTGCTCTTCAATCTGTGATCGCTAGCTCTCTTTGCCGAAATATGTAACTGAATTACTCAGCTTTAATGGGAAAGATGAAATGGCTTAAACAGTACAATATCTTGCACAGAATATCTGCCCATCGCGAATATCTGTCAGAATGTGAATATTAATCACAGTCATTGACCACTGGTGCAATAATATGAAATATCCAACCAATGTTTACAAGAAAGTACATGTAGTTTCCTATTTTATAGTTTAACCCACCAACGCACTCTCCCATCTTCTTTTCTTCGCCCCCCTCCTTCTGTCCTTCCCTCTCCACCCGTGCCCCTTCCCTTCGCCCACACCCTCCCCTCCGCCTTCTCCCTCCCACCGAACAAAAAAAAAGTTTGTATGTTCTGCATCTGCCAAAATACGATTAGCGGTAATATACCGCAATAGTAAGCGAATCAGTGCTTCCTAGTTAGAAAATGGGCTCTCGTGTTTGTATTAAGAATGGGAAAAAACAAGTCTAAGGTTTTAAATGGGATAGAGAATCTATTAGTGCAGACAAGAGAATTTTACAGCCCGTGAAATCTGATAATGCATCTTCCGGGCACGTGAACTAGAGAGTGAGTTTTGTGAGACATAGAAGGGCTGTGTGAGTGTGGTCATAAAAAAATGGACAAAAAAATATGAAATCTTCATCCATCTTCAGGCTGATGGCTTGTCGATGAAATTTAATCTCGGATATTTCGTGTTAAACACGTGTATCATAAAACATCGCCCTCACTCACATCGCACGTGAACAGATGCGGGGTACTCCTGATACATGAGTTGATGTTCTGACCCGAAGTCGTTTTTTTCACGAGATATTTGATGGATGATGTGATAAGTAAACTCGACGGAGTGGAGAGAAGGACAAGAGGGGGAGCTTGCCCCCCCCCCCCCNCCCCGTCCTTGCAGCATTTCAGACCGATGAAGTAATAGCTTGAAGCTTCTTCCCTTAAGTGGATTTCGATCTCATAAGAGATTACATGAGATGAAAGGAGTTCTGCTGGCATTGTTGTAAGGATGATGTTGGTTGGTGAATGAATGTATCGCAGCCAGATCAAATGAGGCTCATGTCGCTTCTTGTCTAAAAAGATATAAGTTAAAAGTTGTCTTAGTGGTAAGAGAAACGCTGATTTCTGTTGCTGACAATTTTGAAGTACAGAAAAAAAAATGTACAATTTACACACTAAAATCTTAGATTTAGCTGAGTTGTGATCAAGCAATGCTAACATATCATTTTGTTTTGCTTGACTTCTTCTCAACTATTGCTGTTGTTTTTGCTCTGATTGCTGGCAGTGTGCTCGATTTCGCCGTAATTCAACCCTTTCCCTAACCCCTTTTCTTTGTTAAACAATGACAAATGCTCACTCCATTTACGGCGAAATCAAGTTCGTCCATTGCTGGTACGTTATTATTGTTATTGTCTTTGTTATTGTTGTTGCTGTTGTTGTTGTTGTTGTTGTTGTTGTTGTTGTTGTTGTTGTTGTTGTAGTTGTTGTTGCTCTTGTTGTCGTCGTCGTCACTATAGTTATAGCTTGCGTTACGGTGTTTAGTAAAAATGCTGTGTTTTATGTTTGTTGTCACAGCTTCCATTTTTTTTCCGTTTGGTTACTCTGCTTGGTTTCTCCTACGCTGCACACTTTGTGTATACATTGCAACAATGGAAGGTGCCTGACCCCACCACTGTAAAGACAGCGCAATAATTATTTTGTGACCAACAGTGGTATTTTCCAAGAGTAAATAATGCTGCTTCTACCAGAGACTAAAATAATCTATCGAAAGGGCTAGTTTCTATGACTGACGTCACTGAGAGAGCCCCATTATGTCTCCTTAAGAACCATACTATTTTTCTCCAGTATGTCTTAAGATGGCAGCCGTGCTTGTTGACTGCGTGTTATTACGTGCTAATGGCTGCGTTATGAGAGTATAAGTCTCCGCCGATAATGTGGTTTTTATACCAGCGATAAGTGCTTCTATACATTTTGTACTATGTGGCTCCTGCTAAATGTTGCTGAAATTATTGTCAACAAATTCAGCAAAAGCTCTGACCTACTTTACAGAGCTGAGCACAGCTCTTGTCAAGTATACCTACAGACCAAATGCATCAAAGAGTTATCGTTTCAAAATTATTAGTCCCCTTGCGAGTCTTTAACTTCCGGTGAGTACGAGTATACACTGGTTTTTAACCCCTGCCGCTGCTCTATGTAGTCCTAGTGTTTCAAGAATTTTAAAAATTTCAGTCACGTGTCGCCAACTTCCAGGGCTAGTTTTCAGGGGTAGTTAACTCTTTGATGCATTCGGCCTATTGCATCAATATCTGACAGTTCGAGAACATTATCTGCCCTTCTTCAAGAATTGAAAGCGAATGCCGGTAATAACGAAATGGGACTCACTGCTCTCCCCTTGCCAGATGCGATCCGTGCGTTATAAATGACATGACAGAGACATTTTATTTGGCATTAAATCGCCCAAAAACACTATACAGAGAGCATCCAATCTGAATTTCACAGTGAACACAAAAATATCGCGAGCACGTAAATCTAATGGGGGAAACACCCGGACGCGACATGCACACTCGTCCGGTGCCTTGCTCACGTTTCAGGCTATCAGTTTTATAGGCTCAACTGGTGAAATGGCGAATGGCATTTTCAGAGATGCTATCATTCGGAGAATTCTCTGAAATTAGAGAATGTGGATGATTTTGAGAGACTGTTGTAAAATATCAGTCTGAGAAAAAGCTTACATAGAAAATTCAAGATTTAAAAGAATGTTAATTACATACTGTTGTTTGTTTACTGTTTACCCTGAAAATTTGTGTCTTGTGTTATAGAGATTTCTTTAGACCTAGTTATATGTATTTATGCACATACACATTTTTTTCAGAACTGTTTTTGTGGATTTAAATGGGTGCTTTTAATGAAGTTTTCTTGACCAGACTAGGCGCTAAACTGTAGAAAGTTAAGAAAGCATTATGAAAAATGTGTGGTGTCCTTGCATTTTAGAATCAATTTCTTAATGATGTTTCTCAAGCTAAGTCTTTCGATAAGTCGTGAAAACTTATTGTGTTCAGTGTGGACTGAACATGAATGTTATGCAGAGCTTATCCTCAATAATCTTGTAACTTACTTACTCCTGATGGCAGCGTGACGTAATATTTTGTTTCTTCCACTGACAAAATGACGATTACCTTATTCAATGTTTCTGTAAAGTGGAAATACAGAAGGAAGAATCACAAGATCAAGTTCATTAGAACAAAATAATTGTGTGATTTCATACTTACAGGCCAAACCCAGTGATTGCGACTGTGTCGTATAGAAGGACCTCACGATTTAAACCTCGGGAACACAAACACCATGTATGTTCACTGTACTATTCTGATGCTGGGATCCTTTCATTTCTACATTGCATTTTGCTTACGAACTTAAGCACTACACACTCTCAAACTTATGAAGTGGTTTCGGAAATTCGTGCTCGTTCGGTTCAACTCAAAATAAACACTGATGACTTAGTGTCTTAAAAGAGAGATTGTTTAGGGTTGTTTTTTTTTTGTGTGCTGCCATCTCCTTTATCTCGTTTGAGACCGGATGGAATCTCGCATTAGACGTATTCATCTTTGCCAAAAAAATTCCCCGGTATTCGTTAGTTTGTCAAAGTCAGGCGAGGGGGACAATTTTATTGCCGAAGAGGCGTGTACACTTTGACCAGGCCACGGCCATTTGTAAGGAATTGTTTGCAAGCAGTCTCTGAGCTGGAATCGGGCAAGGACAGTAAATCAAGATGCTTCAGAATGAAGATGGAGGGGGCAATTTGAGATGCCGGACATTTACTCTAGCCCCCGGTTTTACGGGCCGAGCTTGCAGAAGATTAAGTGCAAGGCGATAGAGCTAGGGGTAGTAAATTCAGTTCCGGAGATCAGAACCATTGTTGGTTTAAGTAAAGGCTTCAGGCTTGTCTCAGAGACAGGGCTGGACGCTCATGTGTGAGGTTCTTTGTCTTTGGAGGAGAATCAGACGGAAGACTCAAATTTCAATGTTCATTCGCGAGGAATGATATAAGGTTGTTAGTCCTCAGAGATACCATCTGAAATAGTGACTCCGTGAAATTAGCAAACAAGGCCTGGCGGTTCCATGAGTAATGTGTCAGATGTTAGAGGAAGCCTGAAAATAATAATTATAGGATGGTGGCGCATCATTTTGCCTACGACAAACCTACTATAAGGATATAGACCAGGATATAGATCATGAAGTTCCAGTTTCAATCGCAAAGTCTAGTCATAAGACTTTATTCTCTTCTTTGTGACTTTCTCACAGAACAACTAAAGATATCTTTTTTTTCACCCACATTAGAATTTGCTGAAATCCGCCTTTCACCAGTGTTCTTCCATTTTTTTTTTTTGATTCCCTTTCACCATCAAGTTGAGCCCCTGCCCCCTGGCCCCCCTGCTC
>JAWQUT010000626.1:242921-262921 GCA_033807755.1 Ellobium chinense
CCCCCAAAAAAAATCCCACACCCCCAAAGCTTTCTCAGTTTCCCCAGAAGCCTTTCTTCATTTTTCTTAACCAGATTGACTGTCATGGCGCCATTTTGGATTTTCCTACCAACTGACTTGCCCCCAGTAAGACAATTTCTGACAGAGTCGCACTGTCATATCGGTTTACTTTCCTCCTATACCGCCCTGAGCAAGTGGCAGGCAACTTTGATTTAATCTATAAACGTCCCAAAGCGAAAGACAGCATTGTGACCGAGATGCCTGCAAGTCATCACACTGACGACAGACATTGTCCCACCATTCACAGGGCACACAGAGGAAGAGAAGCAGAAGAAGAAGAAGATGAGTGAGATGGCCAAGGCATCGAGACGAGTTTTTTCCCCTCAATTTGATTAGGCTGATGACGGGATCTGGTCGAGCGTAAAAATCCTGAGATTGTGATACAATTAGTGTGACAGATCGGCGTTACGGGACTGACATGATCTGGCGGTGTTGCGGGTCGGAGTCCTTGAACCGAGCTGGGTGCCAGTGGGTGGTCGATGGCTCGTGGGCTGGTATGGCGCTCGCTCGCTCTCTCTCTATTTCTCT
This sequence comes from Ellobium chinense, assembly GCA_033807755.1. NCBI lineage: Eukaryota > Metazoa > Mollusca > Gastropoda > Ellobiida > Ellobiidae > Ellobium > Ellobium chinense. Next base: position 243,510 of record JAWQUT010000626.1, read on the forward strand.
CTCTCTCTCATCTCTCTCTCTCTCTCTTTTTCTCTCTCTCTCTCTCGCTCTCTCTCTCTCTCTCTCTCTCTCTCTCTCTCTCTCTCTCTCTCTCTCTGTCTCTCTCATTCCTTTTCTCTCCTTTTATATCTCGAGCGGACTGTTAAATCAAGAGATGTACTACACTAAATCCTTAGTATGCTAGTTTTGATCACAAGGCTAAAACCAAACCCAGCTCTCAAAAACCAGACTTAACATATCGAGTTGGGATGTTTTCTTCACATGAGTCCCAATGTGCATTGTATTGTTTACTAACTTTTTTGGCACTTTCAGAGTGCGAACTCCAAGGCGTTGATTGTAAATACGGTTGTAGCTATCTGGTAGTGGAGGAGATGGTAGTGATGATGAAAATGGTTTTGAGATGATGGTTGACGACGTTGGTGGTGATGCTGATGATGAGTTTGGAAACGGATCAAGTTTTACTTTTTTACATCGTCACATTCTAGTGATTAAGTCACTTCAGTTGTACATTGATCGAGGTTTTAAATAAACTTTAATGTTTTCTTGGCTAAGAATGATGATTACAATAATGATGACAGTGGCAGTCATGAAAATGGTTACCCCGATAATACAGACGATGATGACAATGATGATGATTGTACGAGCTCTGAAAATAGGAAAGGTTTTTTAAGGAAACCTACCAGGGTTAAAAAAAACCCCGTCATTTAAAAAGCAACGAAGTACATTCCAAATATAGCAACAAACAAACAAAAAAAATCAGATACATCTCCCTATAGTTACTTGCCTCACATTTCAGAAGTCGGGAAGAGTAGATGCTATAAATAACTACAAGAGGTTAATAGGTTTATTCCGTTTGCCTGCTGGCACAACGACACAATCGCTATTTACCCAACCAGTAAACATTACAATTTCCGTAGTCATAGCAGAAACCTGGAATGGGTATACTCGAACACATAAATCGTATTCGCTGAATTATTGAGCCAAGACTGGTGTTCGATGATGAGGATCGAAGTAAAGAGACAGTGTTCCTAATAACGTTATCATTATTATCATAATCATTACCATCATCATCAATATGATCGCATCTTTGTGATCAAATCTAAACGAACATTTCTTTGACTATTCTGGTGATCCGAAATCGAAAGTTGAATTTCAGAATCAGATTCGGATTCGAATATTCGGATTCGGCGAATCTCCAGGTGTGACGTATTCGATTTCGCGAATGTACTGATCCCTAAATTCTGCCGCCCGCCCCTAGCGGAAACAGATGAAGAATGCAGGAACTCGCGTTCAAACACAACAAACATGATTTATCCTACTCACGCCGACACGTTCATTTGCCTCTCCCAGCTGTTCCCTGACGTTTCTACCTCACAAATTCATTACTCAGCTCTGACAAAGTCGTCCTGCCCAGAAAGTCTTGACAAACGAATTAACGTTGGCAAAATTATTATATTATTGCTGCTACGCAATCGCGTGACAGATCATAACAAATTCCCTCGCCCCAATGCTTTACACTGTGTGCCCTCCATACGTCAATCACCCGTGAAAGGCTTAACCAGGTTCCGGTGCCAGGTCTGAAGAGAGGCTGTGGCGTCCGCGACATCGTGAGTACATCGTAAATACAATGAACTCATCAAGTCTGTCTTGTTATGTGAAGAAAATCTGCCTTTTTGTAATACTCTGAAATTTTACTGCACTATCAGCTGTAGACTGTGCAGACAGAGGCGGCGTCGTGATAGGGTCACACCAAAGACGTAGTCCTTTTGGCGCAGTGATTAATGGGGGTTCCGCACCGTATATATTATGTGCATTCTGGATATTTCACGTCAAACTTCTTTAATTGTTCAATGTTTTTAGCCTGTCATAAATTATGACTGCTTTGTCGGTCTTTCCATTTCAACCTTTTAGCAGTGACAAGCTATGAGGTCTATGAGGTGAGAAATGAAATTTATGCCTCACAGATCTGTCACAAGAATTTTAAGCAACGTGTCCAAAAGATGAAGTTGCGAGCTCTAAAGTATGTAGAGGAGTTGGCATGGGGCAAAGAAATAAAAGGATTTGGCTTCACGTGAAAATTTGTTTCTGGGATTGTGAGCATGCCAGCGCTAGCGTGGGTGTACATGTTCTGTCAGATGTCACTTTGACTGCTATATTTTCTGCACTTGCAGATCCAATGGCATTCATCCGTTTCATACACTGGCTTGTTTGGAGTTTCGGTTTAGAATATTCAATGATTATCGCAGTCGTTAATACTTAGCATCATAGTTCATAGGAAACTGAGGCTATGCAAAACAGATATCAGAAACTAATATATATATACACACACATACAAAGTGATTTGGCGAACCATTTTAAGTCTTAGACATGACGCAAACCAGTACAATTGTTAAAAATGGCCAAACATCTTATTTCTCACACCACAATATACCTATATGGAATATGGCATCACCACCGTGAATATTTTTGTTGTTGTTGTTGTTCTGTTGGTAGTGTGATAATTTATTTGCCAGTTATTTACATACGTTTCACATTTTACCCTAACATTATAAACCATAAGTTAGTCATTACATACCACAGAAGCAGCCTATAGCTTCAGTACGGCACTGTAAGTAAGTCTTTGACAGTCAAGGGTATTCCATTAAAATTGGAAGTGTTCATAGGAAGTTATATCCAGACTATGACCGTGAAGAAGGTGTTTTATTGTAATGAAAAACTGGATAACATTTATTCATTATTATGTATAATTACCGCCCCTTCGAACAAATAACTTCTCAAATTTATGCAAATTTCGGTCCCTCCTGTAAGTTGAAAATTCGACTCTCTTGTTGTAAAAATGAGAGGAACAAGCTATCACTGGTGTCATTCTATTTGCCTTTTTGTTAGAGGAGTAAACTGCAGGATGACCTCTGAGTGCCCATGATGACGTCACTTTGGCTCAAGATTCATCCATGTTGAGGTAAAAGGTAGTACATGGGCAATTCCAGCAGAGCACCAGGCCAGTTTGGCTAATTTCGTAAAAATTCTGACTTTATACTAATTAGCTTTGGGTGTTTCTAACAGGGTTTAATTTATTCTTTACAATATAAACCGATACCCTTTGCCTTTAGGTCAGACCTTCTAGAAATTAGCGTAACTCACGTGGTATTCTGCTGAACTGCCCTTATCTAATTATATGTCTATGTGACTTTATTTTTTTGAATACACACAAAATGCGACATTTTTTGTCTTTTATTTTATACGATACAAGCTTATTGCAGGAACGGTGCAACTTGTTCCCTATGTTGTGAGATTAAACAAATTATCTATCTCGTCTCACGACCTCTGCAATTTGCTCTCAGTGTCTCAAAACATGGCTGCACTTCCTGTTATTGATGGTCCGATACCAAAAAAGTGTAGAGCTCTTTGCCCGATACCTAAAGTTTCACAAATCACGTGATCCCCCACGTATCAAAAATATCGATTATCTTTCCATTGCGATACTCAACAAAAGCCATTAATTTTAACGTTCCGTACCATTTCGATTAGCAGGTTGATTTGGTAATAATGTCAGAATGGAAATGAATTATTTACTTTTGAAATAGATTTGACACTATAATTAGGAAAGTTTCTCAATATTTTTGGAAATGCTTGATTTATTCTTGTTTCTCGCCCGCTAGAACTAGTGCAAGGACCAGCAGTCGAGGTCAGATAAAGCATTTTCTGTACCTACTAACATCAAAATAATAGGAACATTTTAATGCCAAAGGAAATGATCGAAATGGTATTGAAGATCAGAAGCCGGAGTTTTATATGTAGTCTTTAATGCCTACATCGAACATGGCTTAGTATCGAAAGTCTCGATACTGAGAAACGATCATGCCCATGACAACTTCCTGTACCCGATGTCACGTCACCCGATGCCCAGCAAAGCTGTAATGTCTAACTAACTGGAAGAGCACGAATGGCGTCACGAACAACACTTACACGACGTTTGTTTACATACTGAGACCTGAAAACACAAGTCATGTTCGCCACAGTTTCGCAACTGTTTGTTTGGGTCGCTACCCAGCCTCGAGGCGAGCGCTAATTTGGTGCGCAATATGTTTTTCTGGTGCGTAAAGGACAACTGAAAACAAGGGTGGTCTGTCAGTTTTTTGCCAAAATGACAAGCAAGTCAAGACGCTGTCGAAGTAACAATAATTAGAGGTGAGTTAAAACAACAGATGATTTTGTGAGTGCGTCTTATGCATCGTACGGTAGGGTATGCAGTGGCGGAACAGCAGGATAGTTAAATAGAAGAGGTACGTGCATGGGCGGAGAGGGGAAGGGGGCATGGTGGCTGTGCAGGGGGCACTTCGTAATCTATGGCTAGAGAGGGATATGGTTGGGAGGCACAACTGGGAAGTGCACACAAAGAGGCAACGGATTTTTTGGCAAGCAGTTCTCTCCCCCACCCTCCCCAAGACCTTTTCGAATACGCCACTGAGGGTTATAACGACACTGATGTTCAAGACAAAATTTGAGACGCTGAACTTTACCGCCATTCCTCTTCGTTTCCTTGACATTTCCAAAACATTTCGATAGGTTTTCCGGCAGAAGGGTTTTGTGATGAATGAACGAAGTGAAAAATGGCTGATGTCCTCCTCATAGCAAACAGAGAAAAGTAGGTGATGGAATCAGAAGCAGATCTCCCTTGTTCTATATGAGACGTCACGAAATCAGCTCTCTCATCGAAGATTTGGTGTTAAATGGATTGTTGTGGAGACGGTTTCAGTGAATCTAGAGCGTATTGGTGAAATTTGAGAACTTCCTATTGCAGTAACATACCATTCACATACAACTAACACATCCCATCGGAGGTGACTGCATGGCATGCACAAGGAAAACAATGGCGCCTCAAACGTTACCGGAAATTACCGAAGTAGCTTTCGGTGACTTAAGTTGAATAATATAATAATTCTGTGGTAACAGGCTCATACGGTTTCTGTCTCATACATTTAAACGATGGAAACTTCCCTCTTGTTATCAAGAGACGATTTCTAGATATTAATATATACATGTGTTTTTAGGTAGAAACCAGGAAAAGTCTCACGGTGGGCGACTACACCCGGAAACGAGCAGTGTGGGGATGCCTTGCCTTGCGTACTATGAGAAATCAGAAAATTCAACAGTTCTTAACTCCTTCACTGCCTATTTTAGAGGAATTCTCGGCCTGAGATATCATGGTCTCTACAGAATGAAATAAACGAAAGTCTATTAATGCCACACTTTATTGCCCCACTGCACTGACAGTGTTGCATCTTCCTTAGAAAAAAAAAATTAATGATAAAAGTTATGATGAAGATTTCGAATTCGGTTACTAAATTCTTCAAATGAAAAAAATTAGTGTTCCTGGCATTGAAGGGGTTAATGGGTTGTTGTCACATAGTTTAGGCATAGCCTGTCACATAGTATAGGCATAGCCTGTCACATAGTATAGGCATAGCCTATCACATGGTATAGGCATAGCCTGTCACATGGTATAGGCATAGCCTGTCACATGGTATAGGCATAGCCTGTCACATGATATAGGCATAGCCTGTCACATAGTATAGGCATAGCCTGTCACATAGTATAGGCATAACCTGTCACATAGTATAATAGGCATAGCCTGTCACATAGTACAGGCATAGCCTGTCACATAGTATAGGCATAGCCAGTCACATAGTATAGGCATAGCCTAGCTTCCCAATTCCTATTGCTAACTAAGGTTGTTGCATATTGTGAACCCGTGACAAGCATTGAGTTTCAATACTATTCATGTATTCCCTCCAGTTGCAATTCAGGTGAAGCGAAAAAATGGATGCGCTCTCGTATGAAAGCAGCATTGGAAATAACTTTCAAGTATCCAAATCTTAACGTAACACCTGAAGTTACAGCAAGCATTTATGTACACTCCGGATTTCCTGTTATGAAACAGAAAGAATTTGTTTATGCTTCAGGCTGGCAGTAAACAAACTGGCTGACTCGGTGAGGATCAGGTTGAACCTGGAAGTGGAAAAGAAATCTGATGTGATGTATTCGGCATGTCAATATGGCTTTCAAAAAAAGTGGTGAAAGAACGAACAGGCTCACGAATTCAAAAACTCCACCCACAGTTTTGTGAGAGGATTAGTGGGAAGACACAAATTGATGACGTCATTCTGCTGGCCTTTTTGTCAGATGTGTATTGGACCAAGGCAAAATTAAAAATAAGCACAGATTTAAAAAATTAAACAATCTGTGTGGAACGTATTTTGGCATGAGATTCCTGGATAGGTTAATGAGAGGTGTAAAACCTTATATAGCCAGTAGTGAAAAGTCATTGGCATCTAATACTTTAAGGCACGGCCCTTTCTTACCAGGGGAGTCGCTCATAGGATGCAGCCTCTCTTCTGTTTCATCGCCTTGTAATCGCAACCTATATGAACGCCGCCTATGATCCTTGCCATTCTTCCAGAAATCTCATCCTAATAATCTTCTCACGGTAACGGCTATTTTATCACCAGCTGATAGCTTGGGTTGTAAAAGTCTTTCGTCCGTGCCATAGTACTGACACAGTCTTGTTTGACTGGCGCTCAAAGGGCGTCAGGTATGAATTCTTTCAGCAAATTTCTTCTCTTACGTACTACGTGCCGAGCGAGTGGAAGTGGAAGACAGTCAGAAACATTCTGGGGAAACAATCGTAAACCAGTGATAACATTACATCGATGACTTTCATGCCTGGTATAGTAGATTCCATCATGCGCGTGAGAGAGGTCGTTGAGTGCACTCACGCGCAGCTATGATATCAAGAGGACAAGAGTGAGTTGTTTTCATCGCGGTGGGACATGACCGCGGGCCCGTGCGTGAGTACTAGCCTGGCTACTGATGTAAATGGTTGAGTGAGTAAAGGGGGAAAACCTGAATCGTGATTTATTTCTTTTGGGTGCATTGATATTAAATCGATTTACGACCGTGTTGGTTTTATGGTAATTGGACTGTGAGCGCGTTGGAAAAATTGCTCACGTGCATGTAGAAGTAGAACGGTGGACTAAGCCAGATTAGGCAAGGGTGAGCCCTTTTGAACGTGAACATTACTCACGATTTATTTCTCTCAGTGAGCCTTTACACTCTGTTCACATTCATCTCTCTAATTATTGGGATTTTTCTGTCGCCTTTTCAAGGGTTTATGAGCAGTGAGATGTACTCACTAATTGTCTCTTGGAAGTAATACAGCCATCAAATCGGTATAGCAGTAGCTGTATGCATAATCCATACGTTCGATAACGCACTGCGGTAACCACGGGAAACTCACAAAACATTTATAGTGGCCACTGTTGTTAACGCAATACTTTCATTAACGCAAGCATTATGCATACGCCCACTGGTACGTGCAACAATAAAATCTATTCACTTATTAATATTGTCTCTTGAGAGCAAGACAGTGGCATCTCACGCATGAAAGTTTTACATACGACATTACTGCTCCGAAATGACAAAATGGACAATAAAGAATTCACACAATATAACGGATTCTGCTTAACTCACCACAACAAAGTAATAAATCACTGCATAGCTCATTAGTTTACATACCAACCACAAAGATAGGGATGGACAAGAGTTATCATGCTAGCACTGATAAAATCCCAAGAGGGCGGCCAACTGACCACATCACCGATAACAGATGACTTTTCAGTAAATCACTAGGGGGGTCATCCTGTTGACTATTCCCGGTGGCATTTTTACCACGGTTCAGTGATCACCTTATCGGTGCAAGCCATCGCTGTGCAACAAAGACAGGCTTGTATTGATGGGGACTGGTAAGGGGTCTCTTTACTTATCTAATGTATAACTCTGGAGGAGACGTCCAGCTGACAGAAGAAGAGAGAGAGGGGGAAAGAGAGAGAGAGAGAGAGAGAGAGAGAGAGAGAGAGAGAGAGATAAAGAGAGGGAGTCTGCTTTTACCAAGTGTTGACCATATTGGCACATCAGTGCGTTAGGACATATGCGGTCTTTTGCTGTAGACTTACTGTGAGTTTGCTTGCTCACGGGCAAAACGCTGGTCTCGGGAGGTCTGGATACAGGAGGCAAACACATTATATGGGTACCATTCGGGTTTCACCATGGTAATAGCTTGAAGATGAGTCAGTCATCCTGCTTCCGCTTCCATATGGGTACCATGCAGGCTAGCCCGTTCTTACATAATTTTGAGAGCATTCTTATGGGCCCTACATGCATTTGGGAACTCTTGTTTGCTGTTATAAAAAATACATTTATCATCTACTTCCTCACTCTTTCACTGAACCCCCTCCCCACCTTTACTACATGCTTAATGTAAGTATTGTAGTAGATATCTTTTTTCTTTTATATTGTTCATTGCTATTATTGATACTCCTGTTAATCACATCTCCTTATGCCCTGTCCTCGGTCCTTGCACGCCCTCCCCCATCTTTACAATGGTCCTGTACCGACCGCTGACTAATTTACTAGTTTGCACTATATCAGTGTATCGCCCACACCACAAGTGATGAATGGGAGTACACGTGCGTCAAAGTTATCATACCTTAGTAAGAGCCATGTCTGTGTGGGTGATATCGAATTTCACCCTGTGGAATCTGAGATGTGACCATGATGGACCGGACCCTTTGATGACGTAACATATATCTCCTTGTGGGCGGTTCCAGGCCAAGCGGACTTCACAGCGAGTCCAGGGCGATTAGCGCTGGCCAGTAGCGAACATGGGCAGCGGCCGGAGGTAAAGCGATACTTTGGAGTTTCACAGTCCTAATTGGACAGCACCAGGCCGTATCGATAGTTAGTACTGCAGTTAATGATCTATTCTGTAGAATCTATAATCTAGAAGATACTATGACCAGTATTCACAGTGCTGTCTAACTTTGCGCACTGGTGATATCAAAACATCAGTGATATTTCCTATTAGTACCGCCAGCGTGTAAAGTTAGTTAACCTTATGCAAAGTATAAGTCATGCAAGAGAGCATCGCTGCAGACTAGCTAGCGTGGAATGTACAAACTTCTCTGAGTTTGTAAGCTAGATCTGTGGTTTGATATAATGTTTTAATTGTTTTCCCTAAATTTGCAATGTGGCGAGAATTCAGTGATGAACCTGTATTCAAAATAGTATGTAATTAAGCCCAGGAGATGCCGTACACTATAAAAGAGCGAACGTGCTCCGGGGGCTGAACTCAAAGGAAGGAAGATTTTTGACACATAATCATCTGGCTGTTACTTTTTTATCGACCTATTTTTGTGGTGAGTAGGAGGAGGGGAGTGTGGAAATGAAAAGCCTCAGTATTTTCTATTATTTCTGTTCATCCCAATATCTACTCTTGAACGACTTCTTTGTTCTCTAGCCCTGACCGCCATAGCAAGTATTTTCTTTATTTCCTGATTAAAAGACTAAACTGTAGAGAGAATCGTTGCGATAGGCCTCTTTCATAGGGGTCAGTCATGTCGCTTTCTGTTGGTCCGAAATAGATCTTAAGGGAGAGACTTGAAACAAATGTATTCATTAATTGAATGCACATTGTCATGAAAAATAGACATCAGCATTTAATCTACTACAACATATTAAGTCATTTTGTCACAGAGCTATGTATTTAGTAGAAAACCGCGATGAAGTCATTCTGTCATCCGTTTTGTTAGTGGATTTAGTGAGGAGGTAGGATCGGAAAGACTCGTAAGAAGCCCAGAATGACGTCACTTTAGCTCTACCAAATGTGTAATTAGCACCCTTGCGATCTTTGGAATGAGGGGTAGGGATTGAGGGATAGGGGACCCAATGAAGGAGAAGAAAACCGTGATGAAAAGAAAGGAAAAGGAGGGGAGATACCAGATGAGGGTGTGGGCCGCCAGAGAATTTTGCTTTGTTTTGTTGTTGGTAGTGGTGGAGCAGACGGGGTAGTTACGACCCTGAAGTCAGTCTCTTCAAATTTATAAAGATCATGAATACCAAATGCCTGTCTGCAGAATTTGTATGACCACAATCGTACGTGACTGGCATTCTGATATCTACCATAAAAAGTACAGAACTGCTGGCATTGCTCTCGTCCGATGTCTGGAGGATAAAGCAGCTGATGTCTGTCCGTGAGTGACAACTGTGGCCCATCATACAATAACAGTCATAAGCCAGTGGTGAGTGGGGAATTCCTCACATGCCTTCCCCAGCCAAGACATATTGGCATCGTGATTTATCCTGCGGTCAGGAATGTGTGATCGACGGGTGTCTCCTGATTTTATTTCTCCCTTACGGCTACTTCCAATTTTTTTTTTGTTGTTTGCCCTCTGATTCCTCCAGATGTCTAGTTCTGTCTCTCTTCTTCTCTCGCCATGACCCATGAAGAGTAGAAGTAGTCAAGGGTTTTTCTTTTTCTATTTGTTCTCCTCACTCCAACTTTCTCTGCTTCTTTTATTTTCTGATGCTAATTCTTTACCAAAGAAAGATACATATTTTATATCTTCCATTTTCTCCTCTTACTCTCTCACTGTCTGTTTATTCCAAACACCTCGTCCTCTCTTTGTTTCTCTGTGTCTCTCCCACTCTTTCTCTCTCTGTTTGTCTCTCTTTCTCTCTGTGTCTCTCTCTCTGTTTCTTTCTCTCTCTCTCTCTCTCTCTCTCTCTCTCTCACTCTCTCTCTCACTCACTCTCTCATCTTCATCTTCTTCTTCTTCTATTTCTTCTTCTCTGTGCCTTTTTTCAAATATCTCTTCATTAGACCTAAAACTAACTTCTTACAGGAATATTCTCTTTGCTTTTTTCTTTCTTAATTTACCGCACGTCCTCTCCCTCTGTCTTTCTCTATCTCTAGATATCAAGATGCCTTTTATTCTCTTCCCTTCCATCCGCCTGCCCTAAAACTATTACCTGACCAATTACTCCCGTGCAAACAGCGGATACGCGACACCTCCATACTGTAACCACAAACATAATCTTATCACTTACTGCTCACATAGAGTAACCAACGTGAGTAACGACCAGACCACGTGACGACAGATCTCGGTTCCAGAATGACCACAGTGACCCCTGCTAGCACTCACTGGCCCGGTGCAAGTCTCAAGGTGATAACACGTGGCGTTACGTGAGATGATGGCGCGAGATAGCGCGTTACGCGCGATAAAGTGCGAGAGAGTACGTTACGTGGAATGATGTGCGAGATTGTGCGTTGCGCACTTTGACGTAAGTTGAGAAATTAACAAGAGACATGCATAGCATAGGGTGGTAAATTGTTCAGTCTGTTTCTATTGCAAGGGCTGTTATAAGCGAATTCCGTGTTTTGAGTACATCTGGGTCGTATCCATTTATACCGTCATATTCCTTGATCTTGATCAGACGAACAGCGACGACGTGGCGTGTTTCAAAATTAACAACTCTCGCACACGTCTTCAATTTCCGGTGAGTTTGCGGGACGGTTAACTCTTTGCCCTTCAATTTTGATGAGTTCCTCCAACTTCCAAAGATTATTCGGATTCGGCATCAGACGGTGCAGAGATTTATTTGATAACATCACAGTTAAATTTGCTCTTTTTTATCACCCCACACTTTGCTTTCTCTGACTAAATTTGATTAGCGAGTCCAGTAATTTCCCCTAACAAGACTGCTAAAAAGACAGGATCTGATCACCTTTCAAGTCTGGACAATAAAAAGAAGGTACCATAAACCGATTCTTCTTGAAGTTTGCCGTTTCAACATCGTTCGCGCCCTGAAATACAGTACTGACAGTCCATTCTGGTTAGATTCAAGCCCTCTAACGAGAAAGTGCAAATAAACGGACCGGGATTATGTTAAGTGGAATCACGGGAAGTAAAGTTTTAAGCACTTATCCCTTGTTGTGAAAGGTCCCAGGTTCGAATCTTTTTAGCGGCAAGTTTCTTCTTGGGTATTTATCGCTGTGATTTTATGGCCTCTGTCCTTCGATTACCTAGAGGGGGTTCAAACCTTGTGTCTGATATAGCCAAAACTGTGCTGAAATGAACGTTAAAACCCACTACAAATAAACATGTAACCACAGGTTTCGACTCGAGGCGTCATACCATGACGAAGTCGGTAGTCACGCCTGTCAATTTCTCGTCACTTAATGCTTAAACAGTCACAAGCCTGGTGAGTGAGCAGGTGGTGCTCACACTATGTGCTCACGTGTGTGAGAGGTTGGGAATTTGAAAAGAATAAACATATTCCGGTACTCAAAGCATGCCAGAGTCCGGTTGGATAGAAAACACATGACATCCGCTCATGTTTAAGTCTGCATCACTCATTCTTATAAGAATCATTTACTGCATTTGTCTTTGAATAGAGAATCAAACAAATCTAAAATGATTAGCAATTAAAGACAGATTAACATAATTTAAATTCTGGAAGAAATTTAAGGGTTTTATTTTGTTTAATGAATAGCCATGCATGTGGCATGTTTTACGAGCCATCATGTTTTCTTTCCTTTCAGTGGTAGGCCAAAACAAAAAGTGAAGAACAACCCTCATTTCGGCTTTCAGCGAAAGGAAAGAATTTGATTAAGATAGAAGTGAACATTCGACATACTTCATGCATCATTTGTGTAAAGTCAGACAGCATCACAAACCTACGCATGTTTATCTTCTATAACCAGGTTCCCGTCCAAAATGAGTTCAGAGAAAACGTTTAGCTGCATTGTTACAGAACGTGATAATTAAATACAGATTTACGAATCTCATGTGGAACGTGGGAACAGGACAGCATTTTTGATGAAGCACGGGGTCTCGAGCATGATCTACCTTTAAGAAAACTAAAGACAACTTAAGAGTTTTTCTCTGAGTGGAAACATATTGTATGTATGATACAAAACAAAATAATAACAGACAAGCTCGTTAATGACGTTCTTTGACCTTCCAAAATAATGCGCCGTCTTGCGCGAAGTGTAGAAATCTGATTGTAATAAACAATGCCAACGTTACTTAATGCATGTCTTAAGAGAATGAGCATCAAAGATCCAGCATTTTGCTCTGTTTTGTCTGGATTCCATCGAGATGCCACAAACAATTTCCGCCATGTCTGTTACACACAAAACATCATTTAGGTGCACTGGTGCGTGTGAACAATAATGACATAATAATCATGGACCAGGGCTTGGGATGTGTTTGTCTGACCTGAGAAATGCTAATGTAAAACACTGCTGTGCTGCCACAGACATAACATACATGCGTTCATGCACAGTTGCCCTTTTTTTCTGGGAACTCTTGTGAATGGATTTAAAAAGTTATGTTGTTAAGCCCCACTATTTGCTTTGGACTTCTATACAAAATTTTCGCTCCCCGAAAACGTTGCAATTAATCGGAAGCCTTATTATGAGGTATTTGGGTAAAGCGATGTCGATTGTGATACCTGGTTGTTCTAGTGAATTTCTTTGTAAGACAGAACTGTAATGACGATTTTTATGCTGCATTAGCATAGGCATTTTTAGGAATCACAGAAGATTTGACGAATCTATCCACAAGCAAAACGAAAAGAAAAAAAAACGCCGGTTTGAATTTATTGGTATGTTCTGGCAAAAACAGTAAAGAACAAACAAATAGTCGTGGCCTCAGAGGGCGCGTGCTTCGTGTAAGATATAATCAGTGCGGTACAGGCGGGCCGCTCACTTTCACTTGGTACGAATAAGAGATATACATCATGGTGAAAATATTATTTGTAGTCCCTCGTATCTCTGTCACGGTGCATCAGGGGGATTGTCTCTGTAAAGGTCACGGTTAACGAAAGTTTGGATGTAACTGCCACTGCCTGGCTGTCCNNNNGGGGGGGGGGGGGGGGTATGGTCATAGAGAGTGGTGGAACTAGATTACAGTCAAATAAGCGTATAAATCATTCCCCGATCAGTGTCTCAGAGCAGAAGTAGAGAACAAACAAACATTTTTGATATAGCATAAAATATAACACACACACACACACACACACACACACACACACACACACACACACACACACACAATTATCGTTTCGCTCTGAATCCGAAATCATAATCAGCAAAAGCACTGTCCAATCACGATAGACGAGAAAAAAAATGTATTGTGACTGTCAGTTTTGTTGTTGTTGTTGTTGTTGTTGTTGTTGTTGTTGTTGTTGTTGTTGTTGTTGTCTTATAAACTAAACACTCGTGGTTACTGCGTTAACATATTAAGGCTTTGTTCAGAACTAGGCCAACATTAATTTATCTTGTCATGTTATTTGTAATGTATTTCCCTTAACTGGCATGAAAATATCAAAAGAAGATGGAAATGATTTAATCGTGTGGACCTGTCTCCCTTACGCATAGGTCCTCTACCATATTCTTCTAAAATCCACTTGTGTAAGAGTTAAGCTATATCGTCCTTTTCCTCTATCATAATTATTCTTCTAAAATCCACTTGTGTAAGAGTTAAGCTATATCGTCCTTTTTTTTTTTTTATGGTTTCTTTGAATCGTCACACCGGCTCAATAATTCCATTATCATATATACAGAATCTTTGTGCTGGGCAGTATCGTTTCTGAATATCAATACTCTTGATATTCAGAATTTCGATTCATTATATAAAGTATCGGAGACAACGAAAGCAAAGTAGATATCGAAGTTAACGAAAATACCAATCAGAAGTTCCAAAGTACCAGAAGTATCGAAAGTATCGACTGCTTACCAGACACTAGGCACCAGATTGACAAAGAATCGATACACTGTTGATAGGGCGAGCTCCAAGGCCGAATATATCGATACTTACAAAAATATGTGCCGGCCCGTCCCCATTAGATCTACATAACAATACAGAGGTCATTGGTGGTCAGCTACATCAAAATTAGAAAGTCTGTATGCATTTTCTTATTTTCATTCTTTTGGATCCATGGACGACAGCATTTATAGTGAAGGTGAATTTTAGCAGTGTCCATTTGTAGTTGCTGCACGTCTGATGATAATTTTTAATAATTTCTTTGTTGCAAGTGGAAAATTTCAGATGATTTACTCGGATAAGGGTTGTTTAAACTCTGTTTGATTTTGTGTGTATTGTGTGTATTTTAACCCTCTTGAGATACCAGTCCTCTGAGACGCAAAAGCGTGGTGTTTGTTTTACCTGAGAGCTTGTGCATTAATGATATATGGGACCCCTTACCATCGTAAGAATTACATTAACTCTGCCTGTTGAACGTTACTAAGGGCGCATTCAATACTGACTGATGTAGCAATGATGGTAACGAAGATGCTATCGTTAATGCTCAAACTCTCTTCTGATGAGATAGATCTTAGATGAAATTCTGTTGCTTTAACATTACAAATTCTGATAAAAGTTTCTTCTTGTTTGCCCTTTTTTGCTCCAAGTGCGGGTCTTGAACCCTGACTTGCACTCTGGCCTTTGTTCTGTCCTCGAAAATCCGTTCAAATCTGTGAATTCCTGGCATAATCAACTCGAATGTTTGAGTTAATTAGTTGAAGGAGAGAGTATTTGTTTGAAATTAATTCTCTGTGGCCTTGGGGCCTTGGTTCAGGGTTCTTGGTCTGTATGGCCGAGAGGTGTAAACTGTTTATCACAATACGATGAACGGAGAGATCCATGTACTTGAACTTGCGCGAAGAGGAAGAGATTTTTTATTGTGGAATGTGCCTAAGGCAAATCACAGGCGACATGTTTCTTGATCTTTCATGAGAACAAACCAGGGGCAAAGCTAAAGGGGGGTCCGTAGAGGCCTGTGTCTTCTCTACCTCACATC
Organism: Ellobium chinense; assembly: GCA_033807755.1. Lineage (NCBI taxonomy): Eukaryota > Metazoa > Mollusca > Gastropoda > Ellobiida > Ellobiidae > Ellobium > Ellobium chinense. The sequence goes on from JAWQUT010000626.1 coordinate 259,212, forward strand.
ATATACAAAGTACATGTATGTGGGCCCTCTTCCCTCCCAGTTCCATAGGCGTGGTTTTCTCCTTAGTATACCACCATGGTACGAGCGTCTCTCCATCCATTAAAAATTTATCCTCTCCCTCCTCTGACCCCCCTCAGGATGTCCCCTCCTTGGCTACGCTGATGGAAGAAGTGTAGAGATAAACGAAGAAATCGAAAGCTTGCGAAGAGACAAAAACCACATTGAGAAAACTCCTTCACTCCACACTTTTCAGTGTTTGAGAACATTTGTCAGGCTGTGCCAGACGTGTAAAAAGGATGTTGTCCCAAATTTCGACCGTTTTCCTGTTGTTATCTTGTTTCCCCAGTTTTGTCAAACACAATCACGGCACACTTTGCCCCAAGCTGTAAACTTGCTCACGATGGCACACGGCTGTGGGTGTTAGAAGACTAAGACTTAATCTTGCCGAGATCTTACATAAAGTTCCCCCCCTAAACCTCAGACGTTGCCTTGCTCGTGTTTGTTTACACAACAATGTCATGGTAATGGCGCGCAAAGCGGAGTTTCCCCGACAACATAATGCGTTTTGCTGTGTTTATTAAAGCAACACAACAATCAAACGGTTTCAAGGAAAGTAGACCGTAAGAGTAGGTCAGGACAGGAAGTAGACTTGGGGCGCTTTAGAAGACCTCGGGCCCGTACATTTTTTTGGTTTTTTGTTTTGTTTTTCAGGAAGTCGTCCAAGGAAGGCAACTCGACACCACCCTTGTTTTATAAATACAGTCCCGGCATGCACCACGCACTTCCTCGAGTTCCGGTGTTGGGTCCACAAAGAACAGATGGGCTCAACCGAGCGGCCAAGACACTTCAAGGACCATTTGCTCCCAAACGAGGGAGAGGTTGGGTGCGAAAGAAAATACTTAGGAAAACATAAGCCAACTGTGCTGGAGTTGAAGTGTCCCGGGGAGTCTGGAGTCCTGCTGGGAGGGACAAGATGCGGGAAACTGATGCGGCATTATTATAGCCTTCTGATGCCAGTTGCTCATTTTTCCATTCTGCTAGTTAGTCTTTTTCTGAACTTTTATCTCCTTCATCATCGTCTTATTAACTTTTCTTCTTCTTCTTCTTCTTCTTCTTCTTCTTCTTCTTCTTCTTCTCCTTCTTCTTTTTCTTATTTTCCTCTTCTTCTTCTTTTCCTTATTTTTCCTCTTCTTCTTCTTTTTCTTCTTCTTCTTCTTCTTCTTCTCCTTCTTCTTCTCTCATCTCTTGTAAGGTCGTGTTCCTTCCAGTCTTCCATTATTTCTTCATCTGTTTTTATTCTTTTTATCATCACTTTCATCTACCTTTTTTCCTATTTCTCGTTCTTTTCTTCCCCAGTTTCTCCTTTCCTTTTCTCTATCATCATTTTCTTTTAGAAGACACTTTCCTCCTTTTCCTTGTTTCTTCTTGTTTCTGTACCTTTCCTTCAACAACCTAGCTTTTCCTTCACTCTTCATATTTCGTTGTCTTCTTTGGGAGATCAGGGTCCTTTCCATTCTGTATTTTTTTTCTTCTTCTATTCTCTCATCGCCTTATTCGGTCTTCCTCTCTCTTTTTCTTCTTCACCTCTTTTTCCGTCTTTGTTTATTTTCCTGATCTAGACGACAGTTTCTCTCCTCATTTTCTTTTACATGCCCTTCTTTCGTTCATTCATCCTCATCTTCTTCATCTTCCTCCTTATCTTCTTCCTTCTGTTCGCCCTATCTCTTCGCTTTCGCCTTGTTTTTTCCTCTTCATTCCCTCTGAAACAAACAAACAAACAAAAAGGGAGTAGAACACCATATCGAAATCCCATCTGAAAATAAGCGTTCTACATCTCCGTGGAACAATGCAAAACAAAAACCAAAATGAATGAAAATTATAATTAAACGGAGTGCGCGTAAATGGAGTCGACTGTGCTTTCCACTGTCATACTTTATCTATCACTGATCGTTTAAACGACCGTTGCTTCTGTTGACGTTCCTGTGATGTTTTTCAACGTGAATACAGTAGATAATAAGTTATCAGTATGAAGACCTCTTAGACAGAAATTCTCACAAGTGGCCAAAATGAAGACCTACTCCAACTAGTTTGACGAACTGAGACATAAACATTCCAAACTCAGGTAAATATTAGCGTGAGAACTACAACAGTTTTGATTCGAAACCGTACACCACACCGCGACCGATGCATGTTTTGATTATACCCATATCTTTTACAGGAGAATAATGAGTCGTGCGATGTCTTGACAACGTGTCAGCAATCGTAAAAATCCCTGTGCCATGAGCGACCTCGTGTGGCGAGGCATGGTGAGCACTGGTAATGAGAGAAAGAGAGATAGAGAGAGCAAGGAAAAGAGAGAAAGAGAGAAAAAGCCGAAATGTTTATATGTTTTGAGGAAGGAAGCATCAACGGGCGCCGAGACAGCGATAAGCCTGGCTAAATGCTGTGAGGATTCGCTCGGATTAGCTCGTGTAAAACACGACTTCACACACCAGCTGATTTCCAGTGGTTTCCAAGTTTGTGTGACTTCACGAGCGAGTAGTTTTTCAACGGTTTTCAAGTTTGGACCCTTCACACCAAGTCGTTTTCCATGGGTTATTAAATTTAGAGAATACACAACGGGTGGTTTTCCAGCATTTATCAAGTTCAAAGATGCTGATAATGTTTGTTTGTGGGGAAGTTGTTGTTGCTGCAACCGAGAATGGTACTTAAAGCTTACTACAATTCAATGAACGTGATATTTATTGAAATCACGCCTTCCTCTAAATTATATGTAACCACGAGTCACACTTTTCAGTTTCGCTGAACTCATAAGGAACACCACTTCACTTACCCCTGCTGTCAATAGCCTGTGTTTGTTTTAATAATAATAATGCATCAAATTTGATAAATGGAGCGCATAGGTAGACAGGTTGAGTGAGCTTCTTTAGGTTTAGAGGAGCGTTCAGTAGAGCTATTATCTGAGCCAAGGGAAAACATACGTGAACAAACAAACAATGTTGATTCCAACTAGAGTAGAGAAATAATTCGAATGATGTAGGTACAACGTAGACTATGGAGCAGGGCATGTTAAGAAAAAATGAATCACTTAATATCTAGACCTAATCGCGTATTGGGCTGCTCATATTATGGGTTCAAAATCAAAGTCGTGTGCCTCGAAAGAGATCGCTATCTGATTCCCAATATTGCGACGTCACGAATTTAGTTGAACCATTGGATAAATAACTGCGTTGTCGAATCCCCACTTCCCCAGCATCGTCGAAAAGTCATTTCAGAACGGACCTAATCTTCCCACAAAGTTTCAGTAATATTGGTTCTTAACTTTCCAAAATATCCTTTTGACAGATTTACCAATAGACTAAGAAACTTGGATGAAAATACAATCTACTTGATAATGTTCAAATTACAGAAATTATCCACTCTCAAAGCGCAAATTAAATTAAGCTCTTAATTCTTGTCTTGGAAAGGACGAGCATTAATTATAGTAATATAGGTGTAGTACAAGGTGGAAACGGAGCACTTAGTAACAGAAGTAAGGAGTGAGCAGACGCAACAGATGCTCACACAAGGTAGGATAAAAGGGGAAGTGCTCAAGAAGACAAACGCAGAGAGAAAATGGAAGAAGGAAAGAAAGTGATGTGGCGGGAATCGAACCCGCGACCTCTGCGTCGGCACCCATCGCCTTGCCGTCAGTTGGAATCAGGTACACG
>JAWQUT010000626.1:267921-302411 GCA_033807755.1 Ellobium chinense
GTGTGTGTGTGTGTGTGTGTGTTGTGTGTGTGTGTGTGTGTGTGTGTGTGTGTTATTTATGAAATTATTTCAAACCGATATGGAATGCTTGTAATGCTCTTTGGCCTTAAGCCCTACAGGAACAAGAATATAAACATTGTTGGGATGTTGTTGGCTGTTGTTAGGGGTTGGGACGGTGATTTTGGTAGCAACTATGCTGATGTTGCTTTTGCCATTGGTAATTGCGACTGTCTGCTCCATTCTACTGTCGTTGTTATTGTTGTTATACTATACAAATACTACCGAAGTAGATCCTGAAACGACGAAAATGAAGACACATGTTTTGAAGAGTCTTATGTTCAGAAAATCGCCAAAATAATTTAAAAATTGCCATACTTATTATTCTTTATTATTATTATGGCTTTTTTAAAATATTCTAGAGTCATTTACTCTGCCAAGAGAAGTCAGTTTTGTTTCATTCCTTTTAATTCCTTTATCCCATCCTTTCTTTTGCATATATTGATTCATTTATGTCATTCATTAAATTTTGAGATTTTCAAGCTCCTGAAGACGTTTCAACTTTCTGACCACTGACCCGAACACTGAAGGAACATTTGAAAATTTCAGCTTGTTATCTCTACCGGTTCGACACAACATCTCCTAACGGAAGTGTCCTCCCATCGTGTCTACGACAGCTGATCCCATGTGTCCCTAAAGCACAATGAGACACACACTGCGTAACAACTCATTCATGCTCTGTCCCTCATTAGTATTGAGGCCAAGTCTCATTTTGGAAGCGATTATGCAAGCCTCATTTCACACATTCAATAGCCAACGCCGGAAGGACTTAGTGTCACCAGATACCTCCTATCCTAATCTCTTGCACGCCACACGCTCAGGCCAGGAATTTTTTTTAAAAACTGCTCGGCAAGATTCGAATTCACGGCAAGATTTGAATCAACTACGGCAAGACTTGAACCTGAAGAAAGATTCGAATACACAGGAAAATTAGAACCATCTATGGCAAGACTTGATCCTGTAGCAAGAATTGAATAATGAGTTGAACGATTTCAACCAAAGTAATACCAACAACACCCAAACAACTGAAATGGGGAGCAAAGAAGTCGAAAACACGAATTGAAGTGATGAATCGGGAAATGGGTATTCATGGGAATACAAAGAGGCGATTTCAAGACCAAAGACAAAAGCTGAGCTTACATATTTTCCCACAGAAATATATTCTAGAAATCATATTCTTTATTCAAGCATTTTGATCCCAACATCGAAAGTTATCAGTAGCAAAAGTACAGTATCTATACTCCTAAATTATTTTTCCCCGCGTTGTGGATTCGCGAATACCAGATACTCCGGATCTAACCGAGTCCCTGGATGGAGTTTAGAAAGGTTGAATGGTAAGCTCCTTGACACCCTTGACAGAGTAACATCGCTGCACGTCATTAGGGCACTGGCTCACCACTCTCTGGTGTCACTTCCTCGAGTGAGTAAACACGGAGATGCGTTACGCGATCTGACAGTGAGCCCTGGCTCTTAAAAAAAGCAGAGTGCCCCGGGAGGAAGTTAAAGAGACAGACAGATGTACAGAAAGGAGGTCACGAGAGAGAGAGAGAGAGAGAGAGAGAGAGAGAGAGAGAGAGAGAGAGAGAGAGAGAAAGAGAGAGAGAGAGAGAAAGGAAGGACAGGAAGATAACACGTTATACAGAAGGTGTCTTTGTCACCCTAGTCAGGTCACCTAATTTGAAGAGAGAGAGTATCAAGCATTGAATTCTCATCTACAACTTCAAGGCTGGGGGCAGGGATGGCCATTAAAAACACATTGATCTACTGACTAGTCGACAGCCTAAGTGACTGCTTGGGTTCAGGTAATCAAGTGATTGGCAAATCCAAATCAGTAGATCAGTCGAAAATCAAAGAATTGACGATATGCTTCTCATCGTTTGGGGACGAAGAGGGGCGGGGGATTTTTTTTTTTTTGGGGAGGTTAATGCTACCTGTGTAATTATCCAACGTCAGTTTGAATGCAATTTCTCCTAGGATTTTTGCAGGAAAGTACAGGTAGCGGCTGCACAGATGGAGATAAGCTGTCACATGCCCGAGAACTGTCTTCCAGACGCTTGGAAAAGTCGCAAGTTCAGGACGCCGAGTCAGGGCCAGTGCAAAGTACAGGATAACCGCACTGGAAGAATAAGCGAACAAGCACCAGAATTCTTCGCTGCATTTTTGGTTGAAAGGCTGAACATGCATGGATTTGTCCTGAGCGTTAGAATGCTAATTCGTTACTCTGTTAACCCTAGTTGCTGTATGAGGTAAAAGCTTTTTGACTACTTTATGCAGGCGAACTTCAAGAACTTGGATTTTGAGGGACTATTAAAAAAAAAAAAGATCTTTGAGGTGCTCATGAGGTAAATTTAGTATGGAAATATCTAGCAAAGGACCGACTCTTTGCAACGAGGAGGCGAAAAAGTCCAGTACGTGAGAATTGAGGTCATGATGTTCCATTGTGTCCACAGTGAAATCAAAGCTTTGTTTTGACAGCAGGTGACTGGAGATTTCCACGTAATGATCTGTCAATGAGGAAATTAAATACTGTACAAATCACGGATCACGACTAGCAGTGACGTGACAGGTCGTGCAGACCTAATGACAGGTAAAACCCACCAATCAATGAATTGGGCGTGGCTTGCGGCATGTCAACTGGAGAGCCTGTGATGAGGTTATCGATTGCTGCGAAAATTCTGATGTTTCTCTTTAACCTGGATACTTTGGCTTATCAGAGGATTAGAAATATGGACTGGTCTAATCACAGCTGCCGATGAAATAGGAGATTTGTCATATAAGCCCATTCTAATGTTTATTCCGAAGACAGACTGTTTAAAAGTTAATTGTAGCGAGCAAGTGTCAATCAGTATTGGCGTGTAGTGAAGAGGCACTGAATACGATAGCTTCTCCTTTGAAACGCCACTGACGTTGCTACTTTAATTCACAAACCAAGACGCTGTGCAGGAAACAGAATACTTCTTTATTGGTAACAAGGCGTATCCAGCAAATAATTCACAAAGCACAGACCACACCAGCCAACTCTCAAATAATTTACAATGCACAGACCATAACAGCCAACTCTCTCAACTCTCTCACTCTCGTGCCTTTTATAATAATTTCAGTAGAAATTCTAGAATAAATTGACGTCATCATCATATGATGCGCCCAAAAAAATATGCTAGTCTAGAACGTACGAGCTGCGACTTCCAGACTAATTAGAATCAAAACATTCCGATCGCGGCCTCACTCGAACCCTCGAGAGGGCTAATACTGCGTTCACTCGAAGCATCCTACCAGAACCTTCGGGACGGCTAATACTGTGTTTACTTAACGTACCATACGGTCGACCTGACCTTGACACTAGACAGTCTCACTAGCGGTACTGCCGCCGTAATTAAAAGAGAGGAAAAAAAACAACTGATCACAACAAGGTCGGCCGCTACTAACTCGTAACTGCAACATTCTCGAATCATGAAGGACCGGAGCCGCGTGCGGTGCAGGGCCGTATAACAAAGGAAGGGGGGGGGCGCACTAGCCTAAACAAACAACAAGCATTACAAATGTTACATTAATCTTTGATACTGTTTGATATTACTTGAATCCCGTAAATGATAACTGTTAGCTTTCTGAAACTAGTTCATCTAAATGGTTTGCTGCTATACAGGCTTCTATCAGATACTACTTATCACCCAGTCATCAGCTCTATTTCATAGAACAGCTAGTTGTTCTTTAACTCTGAAGAATCAATTCACAGCAACTGGGACATTTCTATAAGTTCGTCGCTTCTCTTTACAATACCAGACAGCCGACTGTCAGTCTAGAAACTGTATCCGGTAAAATTCGTTGAATTCCTCCTATCCACAGGCTTCCTGTCCGCCTCAGGTATCCCTTTTTCCCCACACTCTGGCACAGTTTCTTGCAAACTAGAATAGAAGCAGTTTTTTTTTGTTGTTGTTTGCGTTTTCAAAGTACACTCACATGAAATGATATACAGTATCCCTAATCTGGCTGGAGATTCCTAACTTCTGTTATTATTTATTTTCGGTTCTTTAACCTAGTAAATTACTTCTCTGGTGACACAAACCCATTTAAAGACCAAGACGTCCGCTAGAAATGAATGAACTACCTTTTAAAACTTCTAAATTGAATTTTGTAGCTAACTACAAGTTCTATGAAAGAGAAGTACAAGGAGTGGTCTTATACTGTCAGCTGACTGTCGTGTACACACAGCTTGCCCAGAATAGCAAGCGCTGTTAAACTTCAGATACATTTCCCAAAGTCAGGGAAGAGTAGGCAGGAATCTGCTATGTTGCTTGTAGTCTTGCAGTCAGTCAATTTATACTGTCTGGCCGGTAGATCCTGATAACGCCATATTTTTTATTAAAATTAGGAGCGACAAAAATGGCAACGACAGCACTTATTCCCTAAGAGAGTTGCAAATGTTCTTGAATAATCTGGATTGCTGGGATAATAGTAATGTAAAGTCGCATGAACAGGCAATGCCTGGATACTACACTTTGATCTTTATTATTATTACTATTACTATTATTATTATTATTAATATTTTATTAATATTTATTATATTATTATTATCATCATTGTTATTATCTTCATTATTATTATCACTGTTGTTATTATCATCATTATTTTTATAATTATTTTCACATTATGACCTTAAGACTCTCAACAAAATCATACCAACCATTTGCAGCTGAGTCCCCACAAACGACACATAGTCGTGCTTAATGGAACCCAAAATACTTTCTCATTTGAGAACTTGCGCATTGTCGATGGATTATCTTACCACGGTAAGACTTACATCAATCCAGTGGTGTTGAACGCACCATTAGTAGCGTTCCGTTCAACATACAGACGATAATATGTTTCCGATAGTAAATGATCCCATCGTTAGTGCGCACGTTCTCAACTGACTGTTGAAGGAAGACAGGTCGATGCAATGTGTTATCCGATACTGGATCTCAATTCATTTCATGTCGCCGGACCTTCGAAAACGAACATGGACGACGACCAGGTGAGCTACAACAGCTTTCCCTTCCAGCCTATCACAACACGCTGTCATACACATCAATCTATCGAGCGATTCGTGCTGTGAATTTTATAACTCCACCCATCTCATTACAACTCACACATGACTGTATGCTCGTGCGTCCCACGCGCATTAAGGAAGCTTCGACCTTGAAAAGCTGCTCACTCGACTATCGACCGGGCACATGCGCTGTCATCATCCGCATTTTCCCCAATCAACAAGAGAACAGCTGAGGTCAGGCCGTGAGTTATGTAGTCTGCCGTGTGTGTGTGTGTGTGTGTGTGTGTGTGTGTGTGTGTGTGTGTGTGTGTGTGTGTGGGTGAGTTAGTTTGGTTTGTGTCAGTACTCAAGGTACTTACACGGCGCATAGTGATGATTTTTCTTCATGTCAGGCCTGCTGGGGGTGGTCAAACGGCTTGAAATGAGCTTTTGATGAAGAGGAACTGAGTGAAAGGTCTGCCGTCCACAGTTCTGTTCTTTCCTGTCTTTCTTGAACTTCAGAGGGCAGTTTTCTTGTTGTTGTTGTTGTTGTTGTTGTTGTTGTTGTTGTTGTTGTTGTTGTTGTTGTTAATTTGATAAAAAAAATTTAAAAAAAACAGTGGGGGAAAGGAAAGATATTTGATTAGGAGTCAGAGCGTGATTCCCAAAAAATGAGCTTATGAGAGGAAGAGAATGGAACTCATTTTATGATAGTTTTGGTAAGATCAGACAACAATAAATACTGAATTTCCAGCACAGATTTCCTTCAGATATTACTGTAAATACAGTCTGAATGAAAGCTGTTCTTACTGAATGCGATCTCTTTATAAACAGGCCTTCTCTCCAAACCTATATTAATTTTTTTGGTATTCACTGTGTTGATACTCCTGTGCTAACAACATAAAATACCTTCTTCCGTAAACGGCGTATCAGGATTAGAATCTGCTTACAAACTCATGGACATCACAATATTATCTTTATTGCTCTAAATCTTACTTCCTGCCTTTTTCATAAGCTTAACTAAAATCATTTTCAACAATTGTTCCCGACAACTTTCAGTTTTGCACAGTAGCTCCCATCCCCGAATTTCTTTTCCGCTTTGCACCTCCATACTCCAAAAAATATTTCTTATTTAGATAATACGAGAGTAAACTGAGAACCCAAAGAAACAAAAAAAAATATTGTGCAGCAGATATATAAGCGTTCACTGACGCGTACCTAAGAAGAAAATAATAGGTGTAGGGGTAATGTATATTTGAAAACCTATACACTCATCTTTCCTTTCATCCATGTTCAGAGCCATTTCTTGGCTCGGTTTCTGCACTGGAATCTCCACAAATCCCAGCATTATTAGGAAAACGATACCTTAGCTTAGGAAACCTTAAATATGCATTCTGAATTTTTTTTATTTTTAAATGCACAGGCTGAAAGACGATGATATTGTAGGCAAACTTCATGTCGATCTGTGCCAGTGCAAATGAAGCTTCACTTAACGCTTTGGAATTACTACAAACAGGATCTCCAGCAACAACGTTTTTGGAGGCACGGTCTACTCTGTTATATCGCAATACTGAGTTAATGACATGTTTTAGAAAAGAGAATGTATAGAAGTTCGAAAACTAACAGCCGTATTTAATCGCACTGTCCGCTTAATAGCAGCATTTGGCATGTTCCAATTTCATGAATTTATGGTTAAATCGAGTCTAACGTACCAGAGGCGTGGATGTGTGATAGCAATACTGTTTTCTTCATTGAAGGCATCAAAGGCAAAATGTTACTTCAGTTATGCTCATTTCTGAAAAGCTCTAACTTTACAACCACCAGTTTCAGTTTATATTTAAAGAATAAATTAACCCTTGCTAGAAACAACCGAAACTAAGATTCATCGCTGTAAAGTCAAAGCTATTCAGAAATCAGCGTAGCTGACGTGGCATTCTGCTGAAACTGCCCTTTGCTATTTTTAGTTGCGTCACGTGATCGAGGGATTGTCGTACACATATTGGTTTGTTTTTATCCTTTGCGCATGCCAGGCTGCACTTGATGAATGGCAAGCAGTCATGCATGAGCAGAACATGTAAACAAACCAACGTAGGAGCTTCAATCCCTTGAAAACATAACAGATCTGCGAATACCTAATTACAGCTTCCTTAGCAATGAGCCCTTTTTACTTAATACGCCAAAATTCTTGTCTGGGGCTTCCTGTCTCTGTTGTTTAGCTACGCCCCTGTGGGACATAATTTTTTTTTTCTTTTATGGCTCAACATTGTGCTCGGGTGCTGTTAAGAAAGAACAATGGGTATGAACAGCTGAAGAGAAATACAATGCTCATGCAATGCTGCTTTGTTTCAGGTGCTGAGAGAAAGATGGGAGTGTCAAATTCTCAACATGTCTTCAGCTGTAACGTTTTCTCACTTAGAGGATTTGTTTTCTCGTTTGGCAGTGAGGATTGTACCGCACAGTGAATGTTAGAAATGTAGTCCAGAGAGGAATGGCAAGTACATGTAGCCACAATCTGCCTGATCTTGCAGCTTCTAAGTGTTTCTGAGCCTCAGAAAAGAGTGTCGAAAGGTAGGATGAATTAGGAAACAGACAATCATTGCAGGAATCTTTTGCTGTTTCGTTGATCTTGTTTTTGTTGGTGGTGTTCCTGCTGCCACTGTCTCTGTCGTTGCTGCTGTTGTTGTTGATGATACTGGTGTCGTCTTCTCCATCTTTAATGTTTACTGTTGTTATCAACAGGTTCCAATGTTGATGGAGCCTGTTCTTTTCCTATTATCGTCAACATGCTCCGAAATGACCTTAGACATTATTCAAACTTCTGAGAGAATGCGATGGAACGTTTTTATGGCAAAGGACAAAAGAGTCAACCATTGTGTCTTTGCATCTGCAATTTTGGTGAAAACATATTAAGGCAATTTATTCTTCTTTTTTAAACATGTCAACTTTGAACTTGGTCTCATAAACAACTTGGTAACCATATTCAAAAAAGGCCTAAGCCTGACTTTGGCTGTTTTTGAAACATAGTGATGTTACGCTGCTTTATAATTATTATGGTTCTGCCACTGAGTCTGTATCTGTTGAACAGGAGATTTCTACAACTATTTCACAGGTTGTAATTTCTGCTCCATCTCACTGTACTATCCACATCAAAATGCGCCTTCTTGCTGTTTAATCTCAACCAAAACTTCACACAAAGAGATATCTGGTAAATATAAGAATATATTTGAATCATTTTAAAACCCTAGGATAAGGACATGACACGTTGTCCCTCGCCTCTCGACCATTAAATATGCAACAGGTGGTAGGACAAGGAATCTTTTGAGACAAGAACTACCGTTTTATCTACTTGAAGAAAAAAAACTAATGTCTTTGTTGCTGTTTCTGCTCGTGCGTGTGTTCTTTATGTTTGTTGCTGGCTTTGTTGTTGTCGCTTTTGATGTTGATTGTGTTGTGCTACACCTTTTTTTCTTATTCTGTTAAATCTGACAACAACATTGCAATTTGAGCTATTTAATTCTCCTCGCCTACCTTATCAAAGCGTTTCATCCCTCTCGGCATTACCAATTCTAATACATTACCCGCATGTCCCTCAACCCTTATGGCGCCCCTCTTTTCATTTTATTCTTTAGAATCCCACGCCTACTGTCATCATCTTGCTCCAAAGAATCGTATTTTGAAATGAATGTGTTAGAGACCCTCTTAAAATCAGATGGGATAAAGTAACAAGTATAGTCCATATTCGCTCAGCCATCAAACCTGTATCACCTGTGATGAAAAAGGATTACTTTCGAGTGTCTGTAGGAATGAAAGATCTCCGCCGGCTGTTGCGGGTAAAAAGAAAATGAAAATTTAAAATGTCGTGTGTGCTATTGTGTGAATTCTTTTCATGAGGCGTACCAGTTCTGGAAGATACGTTCCTAAAAGACAACCACTTCAGTTCATAAAACATATGCTGTCTTTGTCCCATTTCATAAGCCATACGTCGTGATTTGGAGGCCCGCTGTGAAAGAAATCTTGCGATGATCTCGAAACTGTATCCGCCCCCAGCGCCTCAACAGAAAGAAGTGCGAAAAATAATGGTGCGTAGCGCGTGATGGCACTGTTGAGAGAGACCTGAGTGGATTAGGGGTCGGATTTCCAACCAAGGTCAAAGCGCAGAGATTGAGGATCACAAAGGCAATGATATCTTCATTTAATCAGTTTATTTTGAATCAACATGGCGTAGCTGATACAATCTTCCAGTGTGTGCTCTTCAGTACAATGTCAGTATTGTCAAAATATCCTCTCCATTTTTTTTTTGTAAAGAGTAGCTTTACTGTAATGTGAGGCCTTAGAATGTTACAAGAATAAATCACAGTGTTGTGATGGCACTGTCTAACCCTAAATCCACGGCTAGGCTGAGCGTAATAAATGATGTTGATGGTGAATTTTGAAAAGAAAGATTTCACCACAGAAAAAAAAAAATCTCCATAGACACTAATAACCATTCCCCAGATGTTGCGAAAAGCCACTATTGGCAGGAGACGTATACTGTCGAAATGCAGAGATTAGCACCTAGCAACAAGCAGTCCACAAGCACGTCAGTCATAGACAGACCAAGAAAATAATGATATGGCTCACATGGAGACATTGTTAGAGGGCTGAGGGAGGCGCTCTATCAGTGACGTTATTTATGGGATTAGTGCCTATGAAATCTTTTTTTTTTTTTGGCATCGAGGTTCCTGCATCTCCCTGTAAGTAGCGTCTCTACAGTGTTAAACTTTGCTTGCTCGGTGATTTGTAAGTTCACGTATGTCTGGATCATTCAAATTTGCTTTGTGGCGTGACGGTTTTATGCGCAGCGGAGCAGGTAATTCCAACGCAAGGACTGGTGTATTGCCATGGATTGTTCTACCTATTGTTCTAATGCTGTTACATGTTGCTGCCAATATCCTAATTCCTTTGCAAATACACTGTCGACTCCACTTCAATCACAACTCCGCGGGATTTTGGAAAAAGATGCGATTATCCGGTGACTTTAAAAGAGGAAACAAACCCAAGATTTTGTCACTGGCACTGTTCTGATGAAGATGATAATACAAGGAAAGGACTATTAGGAAAGGCAGTACCACAGGGGCCATGAAACATATGCGTTTTCACCAAATCCTTCAGAGCAGGATCATTGGGAAGCTCCGCTTTGACAATAATTATTATTGTCTACATCCTCTACAGTTCTTGGTTTGTGCTCACTGTCCAGTATGAATGAAATGGGACGAAGACAGCATATGTTTTATGAACTGAAGTGGTTGTCTTTTAGGAGCGTATCTTCCTTGTATAAAGATTATGACTAAGTGGAGCTGTCAATATGCTGTGATGATGGGAGTGTTACGGTAGGAGGCTGTAATTTGGGAGAGAGTAAAAGGGGAAGACGCTGCTAGTATAGCCAGTTCCGCATAATGGCATCTCCTGAACTAATGGGGAAGCATGAAAGTAGCTACAAATTAAAGGAATTTGATTTATGGAGTGAATTTTATATAGAAATGTAATATTTAGCACTGTTGAAAAAGTTGCGATTAAGCGAAACTTGGATTGCAATTATATGAACTGAACTGTACTGATTTTAAAGGTGCTGGGAAAAGGGGATAAGGGACAAATATGGCCAAACCACAGTTACACTGAATCTCAACAGAGCCTAAGAAGGCAGGGCGTGGAAGAACTTTGTTTTAAAGTAGGCATGAGTGAACCTTTGAATAATTGTATTGGCAAGTACGATTTCAGACAATAGGAACGTGTTTTAAGCAGAGTGCAGTGACTTAATAAAAATAATATGAGCGAAGTCTAGTCCAAAACATACCACACAGTTCATACACAGACACGAACGAGGACCAGTGACGCCTTTGTTACTAAAATGAACAAGTGAGAACAAGCACTGGTATTAGAAAAATGTGCTGTACAGTGTATAACGTTATGCACCAAGGTAACATCGGAAGATCCGTAACTTTGGTGGAATGTGAAATCAATAGGTTATAGGCCTGTAATTGTAACTTAGGGGTTATATTTCATCTCCCCTTTTCCCTCTTTTGGCATGCCCTGCTTCCAGTAATAAGGGCTCCAGGGGGGAAATTTTGATATCTTGGGAAACTGTGTCCATTTTACTTTATTTTGCCAGGCACCATTTGGCCCTTGGCTGGAACTGCCAGGTCAAGGGTGTGCTCAGGCGGAAGAGAAGGGGTTTGGCGTTGACCAGTGATAAATGTAGGCTCTGTTTACAAATAGCAACCAAGCTCAAAATTTCAATGGGCTTGCTAGGGTTGGGTAAATCTTAAAATTTGGGCCACATAGTGAGCTTCAATCTGGTGTGGGTCTGGGTGAAAGCTAAAACTTTGGGTTCAGAGGGCAGCTCAAAATGTTAATATAGCCCATAGAGGAAACAAAGGTCTGTAACCAGTAGTCTAAGGACTATGAGTTTCTAGACTGTGTTGGGTGATGAAGGCAATGGATGACGAAGTGCTTTACCGTTATAGTTGATAGGTTGTTTCTTTTCTGTATGACCGGTCTTTTATGTTCTCATGCACAGAGAGTAAATCAGAGAACATACTCGCAAGTAATAATAATATGTCGAGACTTTATGCTTCTTCTGTCTGTCTTCTCTCACTCCCTCTCTCTGTGTCTGTGTGTCTCTTTCTCTGTCTCTCTCTGGCTGTCTCTCTGTCTCTCTCTTTCTTTCTCTGTCTGTCTGTCTTGTCTGTCTGTCTGTCTGCCTCTGTGACTTTTTTCTCTCTCTCTGTTTCTGTCTCTCTGTCTCTGTCTCTCTCTCTCTGTCTCTCTCTGTCTCTCTCTCTCTCTCTCTCNNNNTCTCTCTCTCTCTCTCTCTCTCTCTCTCTCTCTCTCTCTCTCTCTCTCTCTCTCTCTCTCTCTGGTTGTCTGGCCTTTACTATCCACTTTCTCTTGCCCTAAAATGGCTTTCATAAATCATTTTGTTTCATTGTAACTCGCACATAATCCACTTGACTTCCTCTTTATCCTCCAAACCCCTGCGATATAACATCCCTTCCCCTTTCATGTTATAGACATTTAACGGCTCCAGTAATGCAAGAGACGAAAGGAGTAAGGGGGAAGTCAAAACAGAATTTTCGATTTCACGGAATGAAATCATTGTCTCATTACAGCACAAGAACTACAAGGAACGGCAAAGACACATCATAATACATGTCCCTCTGACTTAAGAAAACACACACACACACACACACACACACACACACACACACACACACACACACACACAAATCTGTAGTTTTATAATTAACTTCTGATATTGCCCAGAATGTGTAGGAGGAAGTGAGGGGCTGCTTGTATTGGTGTATTTCTAGGTTTCACCATTTAAAAGCCGGTAACTCTTTGGGAAGCCAACACTAATACGTGAAATATTACTAACAGCATGAATGTGTCCTCTCCTAAACCGCCAACGACTGTTATTTGCCCTCAGACTGATCGTTTTTCACGCCACCAGTAATAGGGAGCCATCAGAAACCCACAATTTTCTCCTTACCTGAGAGGCAACTTTATTTAAGGATTACAGAGAGAGTCATTTGCTCCGAAAGGAAGAAAGTTAAGAACTGAGAGCCCGTCCCTGAAAATTGACTCTCCCTTCTAGTCCTGGGATTAACTTCCCCTGGGTCGTTTGGACAAATGTCGTCTGCGTGACAAAAAAACGAGAAGAGTTAAGGGTGCTTATTACCCACAATCCCTCAGGACACTTGCAGCGCCACTTCAATACCTATTCTCAAGCCTTTTGTGTCAGGAACGCTGCCCATGAGAAGTATAACTGTGATTAGGAAGTAGGAAAGGAAAGAAAAAGGAAGATTTTTTTCTTTTTTTGTCAACGAGAGATATCGGAGACAAACCCTTGTAGACTCCCGCAAACAGGAAGCTTCGTTGTTTATTGGTTGACAATGGTTTCTCTACTGACAAGCTCGTCAGTAAGTTGTGTTGGTATGTGACTCCAGCACCTATGGAACAATTAAGTGGTTGTGATTTGCATTGACGAGAGAACTGCGTTGATTGAAATCACGTGAGCAAACTGAAGATTGATCTTCCCAAACTTAGTAAGATCATGTCGTGTTGGTTACAAAGAAAGGGAGATATTGTATTGCACTGAGAATAAATGTATTTTTTTGATTCCTTCACTCAAACTATACCTGAGCTTGAAAGCTGAATGTCTTGTTTTTTTTCCATGTTATAGCATTACTGTAGATTTCTGATAATACAAGCAGTCATCGAACAACGCTTAGTGCAAGGAGGTATGATATACCAGAAGGACGTTTTCTCCCAAAATGCCTATGAAAAAGACAACACCGTCTAAAGTAATAAGTGGAGGAGTGCTAGAGAGAAGACTACAGACATTCCATTGCATTGAGTTTGATCTTAGCTTTAAGATAATGAAAGTGAACATCGTGAAAACCCTCTTTTAACTTGCATTTGACTCCGTTATCTCCCGTCCTAACGCACAGTAGTGACAAAATCAGCAGCTGCAGACTCTTCACAACAGTGACCTTATTGGAATTATCCTGAGGATGGTCTGTGGGCATTAGGAAAATACTAGTCTATTGATAATGTTGAACGAGACCTTCTCATTTTAAACTTTAAATTCAAGTGTCGCCATCTTACTCTGACAAAATGGCGAGCAGTTTATTGCTATCAGTGTCTTTACTTCCTTCTTGTTCTCAGAAAACATGGCGGGCACATTGATTGATTTTACATTATGATGCAGCGTTACAGTGTGAATGGGTCAAAGATCTTCTTTCAACTAGAATATATACATAGGAGATAAGGAGTTGGGAGAAGGGGAATGTCTAGATGCTCTTATAAAGCAACAGTTCTAGTTTGCTCTTTCTTTCTGTCTTTCTGTCTTTCTTTCCTTCGTTCTTTCTTTCTTTCTTCCTTTCTTTCTTTTTTCTTTCTTTC
Source organism: Ellobium chinense (assembly GCA_033807755.1). NCBI lineage: Eukaryota > Metazoa > Mollusca > Gastropoda > Ellobiida > Ellobiidae > Ellobium > Ellobium chinense. The sequence goes on from JAWQUT010000626.1 coordinate 281,927, forward strand.
TTTTTTTCTCTTTCTTTCTTTCTTTCTTTTTCCCCTTTCTTTCTTTCTTTCTTTCTTTCTTTCTTTCTTTCTTTCTTTCTTTCTTTCTTTCTACCCTTCCTTTTTTATAAAGAAAAAATTCCCTCCTTCTCCTGCATTGCAAAGTTCTGTTTAGATAGTGTACCTTACGTATTGAGTTATGTTATTGACCTAGTGCCCAAGAAAGAGTTTGAACCCTGAATGTCGAATCTATCAAGTTATGTCCTTGTATCAAAGAGCTTATAATACCATCAATTTTAGTAGTATGTCTGTGCCCTGTACACAGTTTCAAAACGGGGCAGCAAAGAGACACTCTACTGAAGACGTATCACCAAGATTACCAGAACAACGAATACATGCACCAGGTGACAGAAACTCGAAACCATTAGCCTAAAATGTATTCCTTAATTGCACCCTTTTGAAATGCATCGGTTTTTGTCTCTCGCCGGGGTCAAGCACGAAACGAGGATTTATCGAGAGTGAATATTTTGACCTGTGAGCGAAAAAAAAGGGGCGGAGTTATCTCTAGGTAGGATCCTTAGAGATCTTCCCCAAAATGTTTTTCCCTGATCCCAAATTGACCCCTACCCCCTAAGGATCTAGCGCAGGGGCGTTGGTTCTTGCCCTCCAGGACAAACCTGAAAGGTCAGGGTGGAGACGAGGGCTCTAATTATCGATAATTGGAGTGTTTGTGTTGAGTGGAGCTCCTTCATTTGCTGATGTCCCCATGGCTTTATTAGCCGCTTCCTCTTGCTTTCACAGTAAGCAAGGCTGGAGATTTGATGGGAGCGAGCCAGACCACTGGGTTTGTTATCATTTCTGTCACAACTACTACACTTTTCGAGATGTCCGTCATGGGAAAATGGAGACTCAGTCATTACTGATAAGGGCATTTTAGTCGTTGCAAAATCAGACTTTACCAGAACTTGAGTTTGTGTAACGACAAAATTGTTGATGATATTCACAAAGACATATATACATAATGGATGGTTCAGTTCTGATCACATATATGCCATTGTCTATTTGAACAATAACAAATGAACAAATAACAGTTCACAATTCAATAGATAGAAGTTCTTTTAAGTTGTACGAAATCTAGTAAAACCATCGCTTATCCTGATAGAATAAACAGAATGGCCCAAGTTTTAGGCATGTAATTTTTTATTCCTTTCACGTTCTCAGTGTTATAGAATGTGGAATATCATTCTGATGGGTCAAAATCATTGCAAGTCAATTCTCACCTGTGTACATATATGTGTGTATTAACATGTTCATATTGATAATCTTGATACTCTAAATCCTTAACTGGGCCATAAGAGGAGCTGTCAGAAATGTTAGTACTAGAGTAAACAAAGAAGAAAAAAACATGTCCTGATGACAGATGAATTAGAATATGGGTCACACATTATTCTGTGAACATCACCGCGGGTTATTTTTGGATCCTTTCCTAATTCTGTCATTGAAAAAAAAAAAAAAGCTCACATTTTTGGTATCTGATATGTTGATATCTTTAGTCAGCCCCACGAATGCGTCGGTGCGTGAGGGTCATTGTCTCTAATAAAAACTTCACTATTTTCACTTTACACAAACTCAATCAATCAATCAATCCTCCTCCTTATCCTCCCCATCCCCCCCCCCCCCNNCCCCCCCCCCCCCCCACAACACACACACTTTTACGTTGCATTTGTATTTCCTGTATGTACATTCAAAAACGTGATTTCCGGATTTAAAGAAAAACAGGGAGCACAATGAATACTTTAAATTATCCGATAAGTCCTGAGAGTTGGGGAAGTTTATTTTAATTTAAGCGTTTTAAAAGAAACAGTTTGTTAGACCTACAAGACGGACGGTAACAGAAGTCCGAAATCCAAAGCTTGAGCACATCAGCAAAGCAGGGGGCAATGTTCGGACAAATGACCAGGACTTGCCCGCTGTGAAGAGGTCTCGATCGTTCGTGGCCAAACTGTCGCGACAGATGGCGACCCTGGCTTCATTAAAACACAACATAGTTCACAAATTAAGAGGCGTCAAATCGTTGGTTGGAGCTATTATCAGTGACTGTGCGTGCTGGGAGGAGCTGAGTTATGACCAGGGAAGTGATTTAAGACTGTGGTGCCCAAAATCGTTCATACTTCAGCTTCGCTGCCCGTTGTCTGTAGCTGATTTCTCTCGCAGAATCGTTTATTTGTGGTTCTTGTACCGTTTCTAACCCATATTATTGTGCTATAGTGACATAGACTGAACGAGGCTTAACCGCCATTTGTTATTTTGGGCTCCATCACGTGACCTAGGAATTCTTGCTCACACGTTGGTTTGATTACATGCTCTGCTCATGCATGATTACTCGTCATTAATTTATCAAAATATCCTAGCAATCCCTTGATCATGTGGTGTAACTGAAAATACCTCGTTGGCAGAGGATTCATGTGAAGAAAACAGACTGAAGACCTCACGGAGAAGCCTTGTTGGTTCAAAATTCAAGACTATCAGAGTCAATAACAGCAGGGTATTTGTGTACTTAGTTATCGTTAACCTGAAAGCATGCCAGAAAAATGATGAAATGCAGTCTTGAATTTGTGAAAACCAAAACAAATAATGTTGCAGGCAACATTTATCAATGGCCAGAATGGATTTCTTAAATGCGGGCATGTGGTTTGTAAAATAAAGCCAATTTTTTTACCTCATTTTGTGGAAATTAAAATTACGAAAAAGCTAAGTGAAGGAGCCTAAGTTTAAACTATATATATATATATAATTTGAGCACAGTGGTGGCTCGGTTCGTTCCTGTGATTCGAGGAGAAAGTCTTATTAAATGGCTCAAAGAGGCTTTTACAGTTAACTGGCTCCTGCAGTCTTGAGCCAGTTTGTCAGAATAACTACAAAGAGTAAGAAGAAATTCACAGAAAAAGTTAGGTCTTCATATTTCAGGTTGAAAATCTTTTGTTATGTACGGATACAATTCGTTGTCACTTTTCAACGTTGATCAAATTTTTGTGTACGTTCGTCACGACATTGATGCAATTTCTTGATGTGGTACCATTAAGCCCATACAATGATAATATATGACTTCAGACTACTGTGGTTGTACGCATACATTAATTAACGTACTGCGTTAACCACAGTGAACACAAGTAATGTTTTAGAAGTTTCCCGTGGTTATCGCTGTGCGTTAACTAACGTAAGGATTATGTAAACAGCCACTGTGGCCGTATGCGTAATCCTTACGTTAGTTAACGCAATGCGGTAACCATGGGAATCTCCCAAAACATTAGTCGTGTTCACTGCTGTTAACGCAATACGTTAACTAAAGTAAACAGCTACTGGATACTAAAATTTAAACGTACCTCGTGCCAGAATATGAGTGACTAAAACGTGTATTCTTCTTAGGCTTACATCGGCTCTTCTTCCCTTTTCTAACTGTGACACTTTTAGCATGCGATATTTCTCCTTTTTTTTGTTTTTTTGTTTTTTTGTCTTTGTTTTGTCTGTTTTTGTGCTGATTTCCCCAGCAAGCAAAGTACTTGTGTCAGTAATGACGTGGATTGGAACATCTGCAGAGCGACACACTCAGACCAGTCTAGCGCCTATTAGCGCCTTATGGGCCTAGTGAAGCCTGAAAATGACAAACATGTCAAAATAATCTATCTTGCACTTCCGAACGCTAAGTTTAATCACGGAACGCTTAAAATTAATTGCCAACATAATCCTGTGCACAGTTTTGTTTTATTTTGTCTTTAAGTGCATGTAGCTGTTGGATACATACTAGATCTGAGTGGTTTGCCGAATATCACAGTATTTCAATTACAAAGAATAACCAGAAGACGAAGATATGAGAAAGAAGGGGAGGATTTTTTTCTTCTTCTACTTCTTCTCGTATATTCGTCTTCTTCTTCTTCTTCTTCTTCTTCTTCTTCTTCTTCTTCTTCTTCTTCTTTTTCTTCTTTCTTTTCTTCTTCTTCGTCTTCTTCTTCTTTTTCTTCTTCTTCTTCTTCTTCTTCTTTTTCTTCTTTTTCTTCTTCTCTTCCTCCTCCCCCTCCTTCCCCTTCATCCTTTCTTCCTTCTCCTCCTTCCCCTCCATCTTTTTCTTTTTATTCCGCCTTTCTTCTTTGTCTTCTTTTCTTTTTTTGTTTTCCTTCTTCTTCTTTTTCTTTTTTCCTCTTCCTCTTCTTACCTTTCTTGTTGCTGTCTTTTTTTCTGCCATGTTAGACATTTGAAGGGAATACTAAACACGTTTTCCTGTCTTTATTGCGCTCGAACCACAGCCCGAGTCCTAGAGTGTTTCAGGAAGTAAAATCCAAAACAGTTATCATATTGCTTGCTCCAAGAGGATATCTTTATTTGAAAGAGAACATGAGAATTTCCTATTTTGAAACGGAATAAGAGCTTTAAAAAATAATGCAATGTTTTGTACATTCATATTTAAGAAAGTTTAATATCTTTATTTATTTCTGCTGTGGAAAAGTGAATGCCAGACAATGACTTTTATATATTGTAAATCAAACTATTAATGTTGATCTCTGTGTCATATTTCATTGACTATTTAAGGATGGATCAGTACCCAGGAGAGAGATTGGAATTAAACAAATGTGCAAGGAAAAGAAAAATCTTTCTCCCAAATTTTTATACAATACAAAGTCTTTGTAGAAGACAAAAAATGGCACATCTTAGAGATCTACAAAATTTATGTTAACATTGCACAAGACGGAAATGTGTTCTAAAAATTAAATGCTCGGTAAAGTTTCTCACAGAAAAGATATTAAGATGTCATAATAAAGAAATAGAATCTGGATCTTAAAGAGGAAGAGTCTGATGGCAACTGGGAAACACTCGTCAGGCAAAGCAAGGATTAGCTGCTCAGCTCTCTCCTTCAAACCAATTAAAAGAATATTAAATGGGGCGGGGAGTCGTTAGCATCCGTCATCTCTGCCTTGGTCTATAAAACCTAGAACCCGAGGGGGGTTGTCTCTCCCTGGTGAGCACGTGCATCATTAAGTATACTCACTTTACCGCCTGCAACTCGAGTAAAAGGCATAAAATGCACACGTTTTCTGTATCTATCGTAGAAGACATAAAATCTCTGGTTCTACCTTCACCTAACACGTGTAGGGTGAGTTATATCACTCACGTTCATCTGCACGTTCAATTGTTTACAAATTGACCAGATGACTTTATAGGACGGGTACCATGGAATGGCAGCTGTAAGCGCTTAAAGTCGTGACCATCTGATCAAATGAAGAAGACCAGATGTCTTCTGGATCCCGACTGTTACATTAGGGGATGGTAACTACGAGGATCTATACTTTCAGGAATGACTGAGTGACTGAGTAAGAGAAGATAAGTACTCATAGTAAAGAGGCATAGTCTGCCTCCATGAATAACGGAGTGAGAGAAGCTTACAGTAGAAAAAGGCTTACCTCCCTGAAAGACAGAATGAGAGAGGATGAGTACCTCTCAATAAAAAGCAATCCCTCCCTGAAAGACAGAGTGAAAGAGGAAGTAAGTGCGTACTTATACATTTCTCCCACCTTACTGCCACTTATACTCGGGAAATTCCACATGAAGAACACATCAGGTGCGTAAATTTCTGGAACGCTCTGACAAATAACGTAATTATGTTTTGGCTGTGTCTAGCGGGGATTAATTTAGTTTTTAAATATAAACCGTAACTGGCTGGTGTAAAGTCAAAGCTTTTCAGAAACTAGTATAACTCCCGTGGCACTTTGCTGGAACTGCCCCACAATAAGATGGAAGACAGACCCAGCAACGCTGTCAGTAAAGCAGTGAATGTAAAGTGTGATAACCTTAGCATCAGTAAATAAAATTCAGTCGCTTGTGTCTAAGTTCTTATGTTTACCGAGGACTTCGCCTCTGTTGATGGAAAGGGTTTGCAAGAATGTTTCTTTTGGACCACTAAAATGTTAAGAATGGGGTGAAAATATGGCCCTTGCATCATTCCAAAGACCCCCAAATTTATAGTATATCAACGCGGCGATCGAAAGACAATGAAACTCTCAACTATTTTTCTAAATTATGAGACTAAATTCCATATAAATACGGCATACTGTACTGTGCATCAGATGGGAGAGAGGATGAACTGTATACAACTGACTTGATTTCATAAACTATGACGTGTATAATATGCTTTGTACTTTCTGTATGGTTTGTGCTGTTTGTACAAGACCTTAATAAACCTACCTGAATTGAATTGAATTGAATTAGTTGAACTGAACTGAAGCGGATTGATTATTACTTGCTTTTATTACATACAGATTATTCAAACACGGCAGCAGACCTTACCAACTTACATTCAAGGTTGAATTTCTCTCACAGCACTTTTCCAGGAATTCTAATGAAATGACCAGAGAATGGCACGGCATTTCTTGGAATTTACGAGTAGATCTGGCATAAACAAGAGATGTTAATAACATCATGTTACACCAAATGTATAAGGAACAAGAACGGAGTTACCTTAAGAGTAAAACAAGAGGGAATGAACAAACGCAATTAGATAATTTATTATTATATATAGACTATAAATACCATCAGAATAGCCACGGCGTTAGAAGCGTGTCAGTTAGGGGAGGGTGGGGTTAAAAGTAGCACTATTTTTCAAAATGTGGTAAATCTTGCATTCTGCGGTGTATGGAAGATCTGACACTTGGTAATGAAAGCAAATATGATACTCAGTGTCTGATAAGAGCAGTTTGGGACAAAACAGCATGCTTTCAGTGTAATGACCATATTTCAAATTTCTGAAGAGTGTTACAATTATCCCCATGGGTGGGATGGTTGTAACAGAGGCTGGGGATGATTGTAACCTTTAAGAACCTCATAAAAGTATAGAGCTGGCGTTTTTATTCCCCTCTCAGTATCCCAATATGGATTCAGCTCTCCTCCTTCATACCCAACCTCCCAAACCTCTCCCTTAAGAAAAAAAAAATCTCGCCATACATTGTTATGAGGAAGCACAGATTGAACTGTGAATGGACAATGCACTTTGAACTCCTGACCCCACCCGAGAAAGAATTAATGCGCACCACGCGACCAAATTTCTCACACGGTTCTCTCAGAAACACTCCTCCATTACGCATCATTGATTGCGGCCCTTGTGTCCGGTGCGTTCAGTTGTTGTTTTTAGATATGTGTCGGCTGCCAAGGTTTCCGTTTCTCTTTAGCTAAATTAAGCGTGGTCGTTTCTGCGCATGTGTGTTTTTGTTTGTTTTACCATTTCCCTGGGAGAAATGGAGTCTGCATACTTAATTGAACGTCTTGCTCATTTATCTTAAACTTATTATTTGGCAGGTCGTTCTTTATTTCAGTTTGTTATCTTTATATGTCAGCTGTCTGCCAGTGTCTTTCATCTGCACCCCTTGCACTGCCAGTTTATTAAGTGGCCACTCTGTCTAAATATATTTATATGTTTTGTTAGCGGAAGTTTATTTGTATTGCTGCTCTCCAGTCTTTCTCTTTGTTTCTTCTGTCCTGGGTTCGCCTGTCTTATATTCATGATACATCACGTGATCGCATTCTCACGACAGATCCTTGCCAGCTTGTGTCAAAAAGGAGAACCTGTGGGTTGAACTAGGATTGTGACGATTGTCGTTATAGGTTACAGACCTTTGGCCATATACATAATACTTAAGTTAGTTAACGCATTGAGGTAATTACGGGAAAGTCCCAAAACATTAGTAGTGTTCACTCTGGTTAACGCAATATGTTAACTAACTATGCATACGATCACTATCATTTATTTTACCATTATTTTTTTTTAACCTTTTAAGGCTTTATAACCTCTTTAACTGCCCTCTGATTCCAAAGTTTTAGCTAACACCCAGCCCTATATTTGAAGTAAGTGAGACATTTTGTGTCTCAGCTTATAAGCTTAACAAAACTATAGAAAGTTCATTGAAATGTTGAGTTAAAATGCTCTTTGTAAAAACACCCTCCTGTTTTCATAACTTAACATGGGAAGGACTAGTTTGTAATTACCCGCCTTTTCAAGTAAATAGAAGGTGCCCATGAAAACAGGTCCAGTGAAAATAAAGTAAAATTACCAGTTTTCCAAAATTCGCCCCAGTGGACTTTAATCTGCGGGTGCAGGCATTTGAAAAGAGGGAAAGAGGAAGGAAATAATTATTATGTACCGCGACCTAATTTACAAGCCTGTAATCTAAACTGACGGATAATGTCACTCTGCCCTTCATTTTGGTTCGATAATAGGCAAGGCTACGTTTGTTTAATCCGCAGGGGTGAACGAAAGAGATGGTCCTTTTATACTGTGGACAATCCCTCAGAGATTCTAAGCAACGAAAGTATCAGTCTCTAAGCAAGTCAAGATGGCTGCGACTGATGCGGAAGAGCTAGAAAAGAATACGCTGATTTTCGAGTGGTATTTGTTTTAATAGTATCTTTGTCTCGTTTATTAGCATGCGTATCATTGTTCATTTTTGCGACATCTCCTCCGATACAAGACCGTTAATAAAATGTTCCACTAACAAATTTGAAACAGTAGATGGTTGCCGCCATGTTGCTGAGCTTTCTCTTCCGCTGATGGCGAAAGACGTCACATTTCTAACAAACATATAGTAGGTGTGCACCCTTCCTCACTGTGACTGGTGTGCACCAGTCAAAAACCTACCCCTGATACTTCCTTTGCTTAGAACCGCCCACAGAATTCAAGGACGGCCCTTTCTCGCGGTGCCCCAGGGACAAAAAAAAAATAGCGCAAGAATACGTCCTTGACGACTTCTATGTGAGGAGTCTCTAGCTTCAATGTACTCGCACTGCAAGCTGACGTCCGCGCCACAAAACAAGCTGGAACTGTGTTTATTATCGCCATATTACTGGGCATTGCGTTCAACGGCGGACGTGAAATCACACACTTTCAAAATGTTTTGTCTAGTTCTGTCTTATCGCTGTCATCTCTATGTTATTTTAATCGAATGTGTGTTTAGCGCTGTGGGTGGTGAGCACTTTTCAGTTTGATTGTTTTCTGGGATGAGGTTTATAGACGCAGCCACTCATACTTGAAACATTGGTGTGACGTCACTTGTCTACGTCATGACCAGGTGGTGGAAGGCAAACAAGCGAATGCGGGAAATTGTGTCGCTGAAGAGGCGTTTTTGTTTTGTTGTTTTCTTTTGTCTGAGGGGGAAGGAGGGTGGGGTGAAGGGTGGAGAGGGAACGAAGAGGCGAAAGGAAATAAAGAGGGAAGTGAAGGAAGGAGGGGAGAAAAGGGGAGGGGTGGAGAAGGGAGGATCAAGGGAAGAAAGGAAAGAAGCACGATGGTAGGCAAAAAAATGGATAGTAAGGAAGGTTAGGAAGAAGGCTACAAAGAAGAACAGAAAAGAGGAGAGAATCAAAAGAAGGACAGACAGGGAAAAGAAAATGGAGAGGGAGAGAGGAAGGGGAGAGATGAAGGAAGGAAGGAAGGGAGGACGGAAGGAGGAAAGGGAGGAAGGAAGGAAGGAAGGAGGGAAGGAAGGAAGGAAAATTGGAAGAACCGGGAGATATAAAAGCGTGAACGGATAAATGAAAGGATAAAAAAGAAATAAGGAAAGAAAAGAAAGTGACGAATCATAGGCCACGTAACGTACGCTAAATAGTACATCATTTGCACGTCATAGTCAACACGCAGATGCACAAACTCGGAGGAAACAACAAACACATTCACAGGATGCAATATGCAGCAGGCAAACAGACATACCCAACTAGACACGAACACAGGCATGCCAAGGGCATAAACCACACTTGGAAAGTGGCAATCCATCCGTTTCTCAGCTTCTCAACCAAGCGACACAGGGTAAAGATCTAGGAAAGACATGCAACAGAAACGCTCTCAACAATGAAAAATGACGAACATAAGTGCCCGGTGGCTCCAGAGCTCACGAGCGTCGAAAGACACGCGTCTGTGAGCAGGCAATGAACTCGAAGAGCGCTTAAGGAGGAAGGTAAATGAGCTTGGTATGATCCTGGCTCCGGCATCTTTTTCTGATTATTGCTTTGTTGTTTTTTTTTGCGTCGAGGAGTGTATGGGATCCCGAAGGGGTTTTGGGCTGGTTCTAGGACAGAAAACAGTAAAGCAGATGAATACGTTTGTTTGGGATTGGATCAGTGGCGTAGGTATCAGTAAAAGGGGTCTTGCCACCTCTAACTAGTATGTCTGCAGCCTCCCTCTCCCCCTTCCTCCAATTTGCCATTGAGCACTAGCTGCCTTCCAAGTCCATTCCTTCGATGCACAATCACTGTCTAAGTGCCCCTTTCCCCCAGCTTCATCTCCCTCTCAAAAGAAAAACCTACGATTTGCTGCTGACGTCTCCTCCCCTTTCTTCACTAAGTAACTCTTTGTTTGGCGACTAGACAAGAGTCTGATAGTGCTATGTAAGCACTGGAGACTGAACAGTTTGTTTGTACTAGATGTAACTTTGTTCTTGAGATTCAGAGCAATGCCTAACGAACCAACCTCTCCAGACTGGAGGAACTTCTAAAAAAAAATTACCTGAGATGGAATAGGACAGACAGGGGCGGGATATCTGGCAGTGGCGTAGACAGGGAGGTTTCTGGTCTAAGTCATGTGCCCAAGGTTTGGTCATGATGATGCCAAACAACATAAACTAAACCATGGGGCAGATTTGTCTAACGTTCTCTTCTCTCCACACCCCTCCTCCCCCACCTTTTCCACCCCTGATTCTTGATCCTGAATTCGAGTACTGATCTTGGTATCCGTGTCGTGCGATCTCTGTCAGTAAATATGTCCAGAATATCAAGTTCATCAGATTACGAGTAACAGAAATCGTTCTTTGACATTGGTTTGCTTATCATGTAATCGAAGCTGCCAGTCTGATAAGGGGTGTGGTGGTTTGACTCTGTGAACAACAAGCACTTATATTTATTGTGTTTTTTTGGTACAGGAGGTTAAGCCGTACTCTCGTTTGACATTTAACAAGTTCAAGTTCAAGTTCAAGTTCAAAGCTTTATTTAGGCTAGTAGCCAATATTCTCGATAATACGTGGCATAAATCAAAATTCATAATAATGAAAGAAAAAACAGTAAAGTGACTTACAGTCTGCTTTATCTGGGTCGATTCAATACTTTTAACCGATATTAGTATCGATTATGTCAGCTGTTAGGAAGTACCCACCATTTCGTGAATTGAAAAAGTATGAACTGATTTTCATTTCTTCTGACTTTTGTTTTCTCTCTAGTAAGAAAAATAGTGATTTTGTCCGACTCTTGTATGTTTCTTTTTATTCTTATTCACTGTGTCTGTTACGACTTTTTTTTTCTTTGTCATCCACGCAAGTGTTGCTGCATTCTAGTAAGCTATAAGCACTGAAATATTCGTTTTTCTGCAATACATACGACTAAATTAATACGCTTGCCTACATTTTATTTTCTGTTGACTGTGTAGATTTGCAGCTTCTCAATCCTGACCCGTTGCCAACCAAGACGACTAAACTCGTCATTTTAACAGGATCGGATGCCATAACCGATTCCAAAATACCGCAAACTGTAGGCAGCTGTTGACCTCCCACTTGGCCATACGTTATCATGTTGATCATGTCTTACCATGTCCTTCAGCAACAGTCAGTTCTTATCAGATGACTCGTAACAAACAAATTTCTTGGTGTCCTTACCTGACTTTTGCCCGGCATGGAATCGAAGCAGCCACGACGAAGACGTATACAGGCAAACCGGTTAACCATAACACCGTTATTATACAGTTGGACCTCACCACATAGAGTCTCATGTACACGAAACCCGTTTGTAGCCTTTCGCCATGATAAAGTGTTTGTATATAATCACTGGGAATGCCCGATTTTCATACATCAAGATTGGTGCATTAAGGACCTAACTGCACACACTATTTACATTGGTAATAGGTTACAGGCCTGTAACTGTACTTTCGCTTTTGGGTCCTACAAAACTTAGGGGCTATATTTCATCTTCCCTTTTCCTTCTTTCGGCATGCCCTGCTTCCAGTAATAAGGGCTCCAGGGGGGAAATTTTGATATCATGGGAAACTGTGTCCATTTTACTTTATTTTGCCAGGCACTATTTAGCTCTGGGCTGGAACTGCCAGGTCAAGGGTGTGCTCAGGCAGAAGAGGAGGGGTTTGGCGTTAACCAGTGAAAAATGTAGGCTCTGTTTACAAATAGCAACCAAGCCCAAAATTTCAATGGGCTTGCTAGGGTTGGGTGAGTCTTAAAATTTGGGCCACAATGAGCTTCAATCTGGTATGGGTCTGGGTGAAAACTAAAACTTTGGGTTCAGAGGGCAGCTCAAAATGTTAATATAGCCCATAGAGGAAAAAAGGGTCCAATCCTATTACAGGTCTGTAACCTAATATTACTAGGTATCGTAGTGTTTATGGGCAGCACAGCTGACTGCCAGCGTCAATACATGTGAGGAGCTAACAAAATCTTAAATCTACAATAATAAATAAATAGTGTGTTCTCTATAATTATGTTTCTAAATGAGAAAGGGAATTTCGTCAGTGTTTTTATTTGATGGACTGATCCCAGCTTCGGTAAAGACCCAAGCACTCATTGCTCGACGGAGCCTCGCAATGAAGCTGTCTTTACATTGACGAGGATTACCCATATACCCACTGGATAGCTTTGGTTGCAATCTCTTTATTTTCTGCATCGAATAGCTCTCAGACTCAAGCTTAGTTAGAGACTGGTCCTTTGGACATTGTTTTCTTTAGGCCCTACTGTATTGTCGTCATTAAAGTCGATGACAAACAGCTTCGCCTAAAAAGAACTTGGACTTCGTAATTAAGCGAAGCCTTCCGTGCTGTATTTTACCTGAGCAGAGGCAAGCATGGAGAAGGGAATGTATCTACAGGAGAATAAGTGGTATTTTCTTCTGTTTCCCAAGGCTCATGTTCGTTAGCGCTGCTATGTAATTTCTGGAATGGCCAGATTGTGTTCCAGTGTACAAAAGGGCTGATTTGCTCCTTATCCTATCTATCGTTATTTTGTTTGGCTTGTGTTTCCGAGACAGGCAGCCACCCACAGCAATGTTTTCGATGATTATCAGGGGACTTAATTGGTAATGTCAAGCTCGATCTCTCTCTTCACCTCCTCCATCTAAGCATCATCTTCATCACTGTTTGGGCAGATTCACAAGTTATTTCTCTTCTGAGAATGAAGGAAGGAAGGTAAGAAGGAAGGAAGGAAGGAAACAAATGAAACACGTCGCATCGCATCTATGCATCATCTTCATCACTGTTTGAACAGATTCACAAGTTATTTCTCTTCTGGAAAGGAAGGAAGGAACGGACGGAAGGAAGGAAGGAAGGGATGGAGGAACGGAAGGAAAGAAGGAAACATGTGAAACATATCCCATCTAAGCATCATCGTCATCACTGTTTGGAAAGATTCACATTTCCCTTCTGAGAATTCACCTTTCTGAATCACCCAGCCAGGACAATAATATTCTCGTATCTGCTATGGCTTTGGAGTGAACTTGAAACGGTAAATGGAGGAGTGATGCCATTAGTTACTGGTAGACAAGTGGTGTGCTTGGAACACAAAGCTGCCAAGTAAGTAAAAAGTGGACGTCGGTTGGCCCAGTTTAGCCACGTGGAAAGTTTGTTGTTTTTTTTCTTCTTAGCTTCCCGAAAAGATCATATGTTATTGCATGTTCTGGGAGACAGAAACAACTAACAGCAATATCTATAATAATATACAAGGAATACGGGAAGCCATAATTCTTTCCTCAGGATATAGGCCTACAGCTGTGCAAGGCAATGAGAGAGAGGGAGCGGCTAAGTTGTCAAAGCCTGAAACAGTGAGTGACTCGCTGAAGCTGAGTAAATATGACATCATGATGACTGTATTAATTATAAACAACCGTGCAATGATGATGAAGAGGAAGATTAGTGCAAGAATAATGTTTGTAGTGTACTTGTATTCATGATGGAACTGAGAGTCAGAAGTGGAAGGGAAGGAACTTGTGACCTTGCCTAAAACTGAGAAGGACCCACGAAGAATTAATATTGTACCTAGGACTAAAAGTCTCACACAATCACATATACTAACAACCACATCTGGTACGCTGCTTAACACCGACTGCCGAAATCAGTGAGCAACCACAAAACTGCTGCCTTTGTTATACCTGGGTCACATGACCTCATTAAACAGTAGAAGATATCGAAAACACTCAGGTATGGCGATCATTGGTCAGTAATATTAATGAATAACTCAAGCCCTACTTTTCTCGAGACTTAATAGTGTAAGTAAAAAATAAAACATATTAGATCAGACCCCCGGTGTTCGTATAATTAGTCTATATTGTAAAAGTCATTGCTGCACGCACAAGGCTTCAGCGATGTTCCAAAGTAAGAGTTTTAAGTAAGTCATATAGATCTCCTATCACTTACTATAACAGCTACGAATATTTATACACCTACCACTTAACAGTATCGCTGGTCATAAAAAATCATCTTGTTGTTTCACGTAGAATCTATGGTCTTTTATGCGTACCTATCAAATAGCCCTCAAGACTACTTTTAGCTTCAGTGTCAACATCGCAAGGTGCTACCCGCATAATGGAATCTCTGTCCACGCAATAAAAATAAACTCCTGTCATGGATTTCAAATTGGTCGTGGGTAGTCCTCAGACCGGATCTCAGTTCATGTCAGGTGCAATCTCAAACACTCCAGAAAAGTATTATGAAATCATAATAATTTATTTCTCCAATCCTACCCAAGGTTCTGCTCAGCAAATCCTTTGTGGGTACCACATGAACAAATACGACAATCTGACCTGGAAAGCGTTTTCTTTATCTACGGGGAAGGAAGTAGGAGTGGCTGGGGGTTCTACATGCTGACTCTCGTCTTTCTCAGGTCTTTGAAGGGTTTGGGCCACTTTAGGTATATAAGTATTTGCATTTCTTTTTTCGTCAGCCAAATAAGCCTGGATACCGAACACGTTGCGTTTGTTGGCCGTTGACTTAAAAAACCAAAATTGACTACCCTGAGCCCCTGAATTATTTTTAGCACTCTGAAGTGCTTCACTCTAAATGCTCTGGGATAATTGACGCATGGACGATATAATGACAACTTAAAAACTTCTGGTTCTCGAAGCACCCCGTGATGTAATGTTCTGGGCCAGCGTCCTTTATTATCTGTATCCAATGTTACTCACATGATTGAATACTTCACAAATTTGGATCATGGAGCGGCCTTTGGTTTTTGAGTTCGTGAAGCGATATTATGGCCACTGCATATTGAAACAAAGTGTAATAATAATAAAGGACATTTCTATAGCTCTTCACTCCCGTACGGGGCTCGAAGCACGTTATAGCCACATGCCCACATACTCAACACACAAACACACGAGCTTATACGCGCACACAATATATGCATACATACATGCATACACGTACACATCCACACGCACACACACACACACACACACACACACACACACACACACACACACACACACACATACACATACACACACACACACATGGGTGTGCCTGTACGTACACTCAAAGAGCAGTGGTCTCAAGTTAAAGGGAAACATGGATTCCAGCCTCTGATACTGAAGATCGTTAACAATGTCTGCGTTTAGAAGTCCCAGGTGTGAAAATCTTTCAATCATTATGAACCACAACCGAATACTTTGTATTCTGCTGGCTGAGGGATTCGGAAAATACGTCCTAGGCTCCCATTTGTAATTGATTGTTTGAACTGACCTCTTCTGTCTACCAACACTCCATGAAACACTTCAAGTACAGATCATAGCACAGCTGAAACGTCTTCCTAGCCTCATAATGTCTTCGGGACAAGATATGGAAGTCATTTCATAAACGAAGTCTTGCTCTCAGGCCTCAGTGGACCTCCCCAAAACCACTTCACCCTCTTCTACCAGTGAAGAAGTCAGTTATTGTTTTGCCCTGGTGGCGATAAAAACCTGGCGTCCACCACCAAAGAGCACTTCAGGTCCTCAGCTTGTAGTGGCCAGAGGTACTCGAGATTTTGGCCATTGCCTCTGTGCAGAAAGGATTTGGGTGTGAATTATGCCCAGAGATGACCATTGTCGGCGTTACTTCGTATTTGCCTCAAGATAGGAGTGCTCACAATACGAACCCATATAGTATCAAATGTGTCCCTAAGCAAAAAAAAAAATAATTCTGATTTACATGTACTTTGTTAAGATTGAATTTTGGAGATGATACAATACCAGAATGAGAAAGCGAACATAAATTTTTCATTAATGACGATCATCCTGCGGTCATACCCATCAAAATGAATAGTCCTCAGATTTCAGATTCATTTTTCAGTATCAAGAACGAATGCGTGGAGGTCTTTGTGCTTCTCGGAATAACATACTTTTATTCAAAAGTGTCTCTAACATGGCGTCAGTCACTGCACTGGGCTCCGTGACACATTAATTGGGATCTCTTACCATCGTAAGAAATACATCAACTCTGCGTGTTGAAATATAACTCAGGGTGCATTCAGCACCACTGCATTAGTGTAATTCCCACGATGGTAAGAGATCCCATCGTTAATGCGCAAGCTTTCAAATACTTCACTTGTATTTTTTAAGGAAGACTCATTTTGAACATAAATGGACGTAAAATATTCGGATTCCCTTTATTAAAAGATTAGTAAATGATGAGAACAGCAAATATCTGCGAGCTCATCGGCGTCTGAAAATGTAAGAGCCAAACTCCTATTTCTTTTTCTAACCAAAAATCTTTTAAGAATGCACTTACGCTTTTACGGCCGTACATCTGTCTGCAGTAAAGCTGCCTGTGGCTCAGTGATTGTTTTTTTTCTTCGTTTTCGGTTGTATTTTTTTATTGGTCAGGAAGGAACCTCCTGATGTCCGACATTCGGTATACCAGTAAAGCCTTGCCGACCACGTCGGATGCCAATGTCTGGAAGAGAATTCTAACACTCCAGGGTATTCTCTTACTTGTGGTGTCCGAGGTCAGACGTGAAGTATAACTTGGGATCATGATTTACAGCGGTGTTGGTAATATAGGAAAGTAGAGGCTCAGCAAAGGACGTGATACTGGTAGAATTCTCCTTGTTAACAAATAAAATAAGTGTATACTTCTCTTAGTGACTGAGTTGTGTACTAATGCAAAGGTGCTATGCTGCGAGTTATATTCATTTTTATGATATTCCATTAACGTGACTCGTTTCTTTCAGTTCTAATATTATCATATATAGAAGTCATAACTACCACTTTTTTTTGGTGGTGGTGATGGTGGTGGTCGTGGTGGTGGTGGTGCTGCTGCTGTCACTTCTCTTGTTGTTGTTGTTGTTGTTGTTTTTGTTGTTGCTGCTGCTTCTGATGTTCGCATTAAATGATGTTTTCCTTTGTTTTTTTCTTAGCTTTTCCGCTGTTGTTGTTTTTGATTTTCTACAATTGTTTTTTTCTTCTATTTTGCCTCTGAGTGTGAGACGAATAGAATGTATCCTCTCCGTTTGTATCATCATTGTCAAAATATGTTATTAAAGTGCCATGTTATATAACTACGCGACTTTTTAACAGCATGACTTTTTGTCAGCATTCATACGTTATAGTTGAAAGGGGGAAGAAAGAGAGAGGAGGAGAGATATGAGAGAAGGGGAATAGATGTAACAGATCCTCATATTGAGAATGGCAAGACAAGATATATTATTATACATTCAACTTTATCAGCATACATTAAGATTGTTTCCTTTGAAATGTTCGGAATTGCTCTTTGTCTAAGGATTAAGCTAGCCACTAACTACCACAGTACTATATCACTCCTTTGTAGTTCATTATTACCCTACTCTCCTATACTAAACCAATATTTACTTACGGACAGTGTGGTCGAATTCTCAGCTCGAGTGTTGATATCTCAAGTTTGTACAAGAATTCCAACACTCGACAGCACCCTCAAGTGTTGCCTACTGAGCTGGAAGATTCGGGCACTGATTTCGACCAATCATTCATGAAGTCGATCCAAACGAGCCGTGGACGAGGTATTTGTTATGGAGTCCTGTGAGTGCCAGAAAGCCTGTGGGACACATGGCTGAGGTGTAGAACAAGGGTGTGTGGGCCATACCGACCAACCGCCTGAGGGTCTTTGTGGTGCTCTAAATGTATTGTTTTCGCGTGGCGTCAAGGATAGAGTATGATTGTAATGGAGACGTTGTTTGTTCTGAGAGATCTATAGTAGTTTAGATAAGCCGATACGGGATTGGTCGCGGTTATGAGACATACATAACATACAGAATGGGTGTCAGTGGAGTCTATATCTTAAGAAACTACTTACTGTGACGTGGCAAGGGCTTCTATTCTTGATGGAAAGGCCATAACCTTCAAAGTCTATTAATTGCTTATCTGTGGTTGTTTTCTTTCCAGTTCGTTACTCCGGCAGGTAATGTAAGGGAATACTGTGAATATGGTCTGATTGCGGCATGCACCATTTTATAGTCTTGCTATGGGCAAGAAAGCCAACCTCCGTGCCATCGAACCGCATACACTGCGTCATGTTCTCTGTTTTTTTTTCCTCATTTCCTTTCATTCTCTTTCGTTGTGTTGGCTTTATTGTTGTTGTCGTTGTTGTTGTTGTTGTTGTTGTTGTTGTTGTTGTTGTTGTTGTTTTGCTGCTGCTGCTGCTACTGCTGTTGCTGTTCTGCTGCTGCTGAGGCTGCTGCTGCTGCTGCTGTTGTAGTTGCTGTGTTTCTTGATGTTATTATTGTCGTCATTGTTGTTGTTGTTGTTGTCGTCGTCAGTGTCATCGTCGTTTCTTCCGTTCTGTCGGTCTCTGTATGAGGATAATATGATATTTTCCTTTTCACTTTCTTTTCTTTTGGGTCTGGTGTGCTCAGCTTATTAGCAATACATTTTTAATGTTTCTCAACATACCACGTGATTCTCTTATGGCATTTATAATAATTTATATTTGAAGAACTCATGTCGTAAGAATTCATTATGTAGAAATATATATTATCATTATACCCCGTTCTTGAATGGCAATAAAAATGTTTCCAGTCATCCCAAATCTGTTGAAGTGGACGAGAATACGTCTCTAGACCATAAAACTATCATAAGATGTCATGTTTCTCTATGCCTTCTCATTAAAGATCTCCGAATGTTTCAAAAAACCCACTCGCTGTTTTTGTGAGAATTTCTTACACATAATTTTTGTTGTTTTTTTTTTCTCTAGAGAAGAAAATGTCATAATATTTCTGTCACTGGAGTAAGCCTTTTAATTTTCATGCACTCTGTCATGAATGAGAAAGAAAGAAAGAGAGAAAGAAAGAAAGAACGAAAGAAAGGAAGGAAGAAAGAAAGAAAGAAAGAAGCAAGGAAAGAAAGAAACAAACAAACAAACAAACATACAAAAGAAACAAAGAAATTTCTAAGGCTAAAATTGAACCCATCTTTTGTTTCCTTATAATCTATACAGTATGACTTCTTCGTCTTGCAGGATGCACGACACTTAAGAGCAATTTTAAATCTTACCTTTTTTTTTTTTTTTTTNCTTTTTTTTTTTTTTTTTTGGAAATTCAAAATGTAAGATAACACCCTTGTTGGCTTGGTTGCATCGCTGTATTTCTCTCACCACTGATATACGAGCCGAGAAATCTACGAGAATTTGAAAGTTTGTTTTCAGCATATTTAGCTGCTAAACGGCTCATAATCTCTGAGACAAGGACGTGAAGCGAAAACCAAAAAAAAAAACGCCCCGAACATTAACGTACGTCTTGTAGATAAGGATATGGCATATCCATGAGTGGCAAGCTATTTACTGCAGCTTGGTGAACGTACATAAAACGAAAGGACGAGACTTGATGGCCAGAAGAGGGTATGTGCTGAAGGAGCTGAAAAAAAATGAAAATAGGACTTTTTATTATCGCCTAGGGAGATTGTGTGGGTGCATGGGAAACCCCTGTACATCTTTCCAGAGATGAAAATTGAGTTATTGGTAGAATATTAATTCACATTCATTTCTGAAAATTTTGTACTTTATCTGAGGTCAATATCTTTATTAGTTCTACTAAAGATATGGACAAATTTGTGAACTAACTGTTGCCAATATAGATTTTGAGAAAACTGAGATTAAAGTCTTATTAAATATGCCTTCGAGCGAAGGATGCTTCATTTAAATACTAAAAAAAACAACATTTAAACCTCATTTTCATTAATAAACTTTACATGACATGAAAGATAAATGGATGAACTATCTGATCCTGCGGAAATCTCAGTTTAGCCCAGGAAGTCGAAATTTGACTTTTCAAGGTCCTAGCTCAAAATTACCTTTGCGAGATCCGATGGGTTTACCCATGTGGCCACACAACTATTTTACAATGCCATATAGTGTGATGTATTTTATTCATAATACACATACATATAAAACAATTTAAATTTGCATATAAACACACTGTACTACAAATGAAATTTATTACAAAGTAATTGCTAATCGCCGAGGTATAGCGCGCTGGTTCCGCCCCCCTCC
>JAWQUT010000626.1:315595-327161 GCA_033807755.1 Ellobium chinense
TGATTGGGTCGTGTGCATTTCAATAGTGATTATATATGTCGCTAAATTATGATGAAAATAATGATGATGAAGTGGAGAAGAGAAACTTACTCCCTACAGAAATAACGGGAGTTATTGATCCCATTTATTGACACTTTTTCCTTCGTTTTTTGTTTTAATCTGTACCCTAGGAATAATCAAGCTTTTTCTTTGTTTTAAGAGATGAATGTCACCATTTAACTTAACCCAGAAAATTGCTTTCCTTAAGAACTGCACTGTTCTCAGGAAACTTAATTTTCTTAAGTAGGCCTATTTTTGCCTCTATACACACACACACACAAGCCTGAACCATCTGTTTTACCTTCTTGTACATACTACTCTCTTTCTTCCACTTAACAGCTTGCCTTAAACTCTCCCTTCTAAAGAGCTCTTGGGGTTGCTATTAATAATGTCACCTGTTGGCACTACCGAGCAATTATTTCTAATACCACCACTTCTACCTACCTAACTACTCACCTACATGTCCTTGACCCCTGCCCTATTTCTTTTCTAGAACTTCTTCGAGAGTTTCACACTAATCGTTTATAATTACTACAACCACTATCATCACACCGAGTACCATTATGGATGGTTTCAACAGGGCAAACCATCTGACGCGGTTTCATATGAACCATGTGACAGGATTTTCGCTCAACCGTAGCTTAAAATGAGACCAAATCTTTTCAATATTCACTGGCCGCTTTTTTTCTTTTCCTCTAGCTACCATTTAACACTACCACTGGATTTTTGCCATCAGCGTCAAATCACTTTCACTTTCATTACATGAGTACGTGTCCTAAAAAGTTGTGTTAACAAAGGTGAGGTGTTAAAAGTAACGTGATAATTAAATTAACAAAGACATTTACATTACATCGTTTAGAACGAACGGAAGGTGAGCAGAGGATTCTCAAAAAAAAGAACGGAAGTGTGAGAAGTAAAGTGACATGACAATTCGTCTCACAAAGGCTTTGATACCACCCCGCTTAGAAGAAATATAACACAATTAGGGGCTGCTAGTCACCTGTGGGCCTTTTTGATTCGTAATATCCTTCAATGAAATTATTGTTTGGCAACCCAACGGAAACGAGAAGACTGAAAACAATGAATCGGTACTCTTCAAAATTTTTTTGGATGGGAGAAGGGAGGTAGGAAGAGGAAAGTTTGCTCTAAGCCTAACGCAAGTATGAACGTACTTATGAGTTCTATGGTCAAACAATAATTATAATAATAATCATTACAATGGTAATAGTAAATATGATAACTCAATTCTGAAAAGCATGTGATCCGATCTGTAAATGTCCAAAGACGTTGCACATTTTTAGAGTTTATTCAAAGAGTTTAAGAGACATTCATAAGACATTTCAATGATTTGAAACAGCCACACGATTATGGCAGCAAACGAAAAAAGATTATTTGCCATACTTTTATGTAAATAGTTCTGCTTTCAGTGTTTTTAACAGATAGCATAAAGGTACCTCAGAGTTCGTTTTCGAAAGTTAATCTACTCCACAGCCCAGGTGTTGCTACGGAAAATTCTCTTTCAACAATTTATAAGCTATAGTGAGCTTAATTAAACATTTTTTTATGTCCTCAATATTACCGTGAAACCACCCGATATTTTTTTTTCTAAAAAGAACAATTTACTATAAGCATAAATTTGCTATAAGCGTTCCCTTATAATTTTGATTGCTTCGTGAAGACCTTTTCAAAACCTTTAAAACGTGCCACATTTGTTCACACTTCTTTACCCTACCTCAACAACAATGGGCGCTGTCGCCTCTCTTTTCTGAACACATTTTTTTCAAGGGGATGCTTAAATAACAAAGCCAGGCAATAACTTAAATAGGACACTTCTTAACGTTGACGATGGCTTAAGAAGGGATGAGGGTCGCTACTGGGAGGGTTAGAATAATAGGTTTATGTATGGATGAGATTTTTGGGGTTAGAATGAAAATATTGTTGCGGGGGTGTCTGCCAAATTGGTGAGGGAGGAGTAGGAACCGTACGTATTCTTCTTCACAGCTGCGAGGCGATATAATGTGTTTTACTGACAATTTAATCACAATGCGAAGAGGGTGCGAAGGGAAAGAAAGAAAGAAAGAAAGAAAGAAAGAAAGAAAGAAAGAAAGAAAGAAAGAAGAAAGAAAGAAAGAAAGAAAGAAAGAAAGAAAGAGAGGAAGAAAGAAAGAAAGAAAGAAAGAAGGAACGAAAGAACGAAAGAAAAAGAAAGAAAGAAAGAAAGAAGTCATAGTAGTGGCAACAAAGATAAGTGATGTTGTAGTAGTAATGGAAATATTAGTGGTAATAGAAGAGTCACAGAATGAAACAGTAGTTGGTAGAAGAAAACATAGTAGTAGTAATAATGGCATCAGCAGCAGTAATAGTAGCAGTTTTCTGTTTGGCGTCCCAAAAGAACAGTCATATAAAATGTAACTTAAAGGAACTTTATTTCATCTGGGATTGACTAAAATGAAAAAAGAAAATGTTTGCTGAAAAGAAAAAAAAGAACACTTTTTACTTCTGATTTGTGCCATTGCCGTATTGAAGGATGAATGTGTGGATTTTTTTAGTGTGATTCATGAAAAATAAACTTCAAAAAATAATCTTGTCCTCATACAACAGAATGATTACCCAACCACATTGTTGATTAGGCTTGGTTAAAATTTAAGTTTGATTTATTGTTCTCAGAGAATGATGGATAGTTGATAATGAATCTTTGTGAAGATGTAGTAGATATGATAGGTTAACAAGGTCGCTGGGTTGCACAGGAAGTTCATGGAGGTGAATGTGAAGGAAATAGTTGTGTCATTGCGAAAATATTGCATCATTAAGTTAGAGATCTTCGTAATCATTTCTTGATAACTTTCTTCATGTGAAAATAAAAAGCAACTGCAGAACGGATAGCTAATAAATAAATGAAGTAATAAGGTCCTGTGTATGAGGTAAAAATTAATTGAACACATACAATTTTACGTTTTTTAAATATAAATATAGAACAAAACAAATCTTTAAAAAAAATAATATTTTCAGGCAACATTCGTTCTTCAGAGAAATTATAAATTTTAAACTAATTTCAAGCAAATTATAAATTTTAAAACTAATTTCAAGTAAGACACAGAAGGCACAAATGCAGCAACATCCATTTCGTAAAATTTTGTAAAAAAATTGAATCTGCTCACTTCGATGAGTGTGTCACACGTGCAGAACACTTCTTGTCGGTATTAGAGTGCCTGAACTTTTATCTTTTTCTCATTTACTGCGACTTATGCATTTATCTCCAAAGCTATAGTGGTAACTATAGAATTTGACTTTTACTCAAGCAAAGTTGACCATATGAAGTATTAAAGAAGTCTCTGTTAATGCGGATGTTCTTCTTAGCTGCTTAAACAAAAAATAATATGTATTGGTCGAAAGTGGCAAAATGATATCAGGAGAGCTTGAATCTTCAAGATCTTATTGGTGAAAGTGGCAAAATGATTTCAGGAAAGCTTGGATCTTCAAGACCTTATTGGTCGAAAGAGACAAAATGATATCAGGAAAGCTCGAATCTTCAAGATCTTAAGATCCCCAACTTTTCACCACCCTTCCTTCAAAGAAATATTAAAAAATTAGAGTTCTGTAAAAGAGACAAACAAACCGTCCTCGACATATTCATATTCATATGACCTCGAAAGTCCCTCGAAAGTCCCTCCGTTCAACACAGATTTGGAGAGATGGTGTAGATACATTATGTACTTGTCACCCTCATAGGTTGTACGTGGGGATGTTCGCATTAATTTGCGTCAGGCCTCGTACTTGTAGGTAAAGTTATACTTCAAGAACAAGGTGGGAGGAAGGAAGGGAGTAGAGGGGGGGAGCAGTTTTTGAGTGTGAGATGCGCTTAGTAGTGAGACAATAATTCATGTAAGTCTTGATATGTTCTATCTATCTATCTATCTATCTATCTATCTATCTATCTATCTATCTATCTATCTATCTATCTATCTATCTATATCTCTATCTATCTATCTATCTATCTATCTATCTATCTATCTATCTATCTATCTGTCTATCTATCTATCCGTCCGTCCGTCCATCTATGTATGTATGTATGTATGTATGTATGTATGTATGTATGTATGTATGTATGTATGTTTGTGTGTATCTATCTATCTATCTATCTATCTATCTATCTATCTATCTATCTATCTATCTATCTATCTATCTATCTATCTATCTATCTATCTATCCGCCTGTCTGCCTGCCTGCCTGCTTGCCTGCCTGCCTGCCTGCCTGTCTGCCTCCATCCCTCATCTCTGTCCTTTCTTATCAAGATTTTGCTTCCTACATCATCCGTACCTGTGTCTCCCTGACACTAGCACCTAACATTCCAAATGCCCCCTTCCCCGCCCCCTAAAGCAGGCAGTCCCACACTTTGTAGAAAGACCCTTCTTCGCCCCCCGATGGACCGTCCGCCCTACTCGAAATTTGAATGAAATAGCCCTTCAGTTATGAGACGTCCCTTGTTCATACAAACCTTGTAACACCACGCGCTTATTTTTCTCACCTCTTTGCTTTTTGCCGACCACTCATATAAAATTCATATTATCCCTCGTATCTTCTTTTACGAGGGCGCCTCCAAAAGAGAACTCTTTGTGTGCTTCATTGGAGTTTGGAGAGGCCTGGAGAGAGTTGGCTGGGCGTCTCTGTCAAGGGTGTTACTTTTGACAGTGACGATCACAGAGGCAGCGGTGTCCTATGGTGTCATGTGTTGATGGTTGGGTTAGAATAATGAAACACAGTTATGGACACAGGAGACTATTGGTAAGAGTATAGTAAGACATATAAAAGGGTTGCTAGGTGATGGAAAGGGAGAACCAGACTGACGACACTCTTCTTCTCTCAAGATCTTCTTACTTTCTCAATTATTTCTGTGGTAAAAATAATATATACAGCGTAATCAAAGGTTCGTAATCTTTCTACTTACAAAACAAGAGTGTCAGCTCAACCTAGGGAAGAAGTAAGAAATTTCTCGATCTAAGAGTGAAACCAAAGCTCAGACGATTTTGCTTACATTTCAGATGGACTGAGAGAGACAGAGAATAGAAGGAAAAAAATGATATGACTACAGCACAAACTGTTCTGGCTCTTTTCTGGCCAACACAGTAGAGCACAAAATTAAGAACGAACTTGATTTCGCCGTAAATGAGTGAGCATTTGTCATTGTTTAACAAAGAAAAGGGGTTAGGAAAAGGGTTGAATTACGGCGAAATCTAGCACGCTGCAAAATTAATACGCCACTGACTGCCCGGTGAACATCCATCACTAACTTATTGAGACATTATACAGTATTTTCTATGTTTTCTGTTAGCAGTCATTCCATGTTTTGTAATTGGTGTAACATTGGAAATAAGATTGAATTGAATTGAATTGAATTGAATTGAATTGAATTGAATTGAATTTATAAAATTATTCTTCAGTGACAACCAAATCTACAGCATTCATAATCTGTCTCGTTTCGTTAGAAAAAAATCATGGAGGGATTTTGAACCGTCTTCAAAACCTTGCTGCCCCGCTTCCCCCCTCCCCTTTTTTTTTTCTTTTCTTAATTTTCTTTTTTCCTTTCTCCCTTCTAAAAGATTTTGCATTGCCGTTTCGTTTACTTTCCACATTATTGTATATATTATTGCAATGTGGAAATAAAGTTCAGTTCAATTCAGTTCAGTTCTTTTGCCCTCTCCGAGTTGTCCTCATTCTCCCTCTCCTTTTCACCTTTGGATTATGTCAACACTAATATCTATGGAGAAAAACAGTGTGCTCGATCTCGCGTACTTTTTCTTTGCCGAAACACTGACAAACGCTCATACACTTACGACATTTTCCATCATGTTGAGTTTGGTTCAGACCAGTTTTCACTTACAGCCGGCCTAAAATTCACATACACACGGCCTAAAATGATCTTCATGCCCGCCTTGATGATATCAAAATTTTGTTTCTGACGAGCGTACTTGTTAAATGCCATAAAATACACGAACCACCGTGACGGTTGTTTTTTAATGTTGTGAACATAATTCACAAATATCTCCTAAAAGAGGGACCTATTATCTGATATTCTGATACCAATTTGTAGTCAATTTTTCATCGTTTTCCTTCCAATAAAGCCCATTCTAGGTAAATGGTACACTAAACTCCACCTTCAGAGGAACTTGCGTGTGTTGAGTTCATTGTCGCGTGTCTTCATTACTGACACCATTATGTCAAACCAGTAACTGACAAAATGCAAATATCTTTTCTCAACATATCTCTGCCATAGACAAGGTAGTTTGGACAGTAAAATATAGACATTATCATAAAATACCTCTATCATAGACAAGGTAGTCTGGCCACTAAAATATAGACATTATCATGTTCTTCCAACCAGTCATAAAATTACTAGAATATGAATGCGAAGTCGCGCAACTTGAAAGTCTACGGAAAATTTCAAGAAATGAACGTTTCCAGTTTTGCAATGTTTTTTAACTTATCAAAATAGTTAATGACGTGCTGAAAGTTTCACAGGTCTATGCTTTATTGCTTTTCATATATTAAGGTAATTTTACGGTATTAGACAGCCCAACCTTCATGGCATTTTGTGTGTGTGTGTGTGTGTGTGTGTGTGTGTGTGTGTGTGTGTGTGTGTGTGTGTGTGTGTGTGTGNCTTTCCACATTATTGTATATACTGCAATCTGGAAATAAAGTTCAGTTCAGTGCAGTTCTTTTGCCTTCTCTCCTCGTTCTCCCTCTCTTTTTCTCCTTTGGATTATGTCAACACTAATGTCTATGAAAAAAAACAGTGTGCTCGATCTCGCTGTACCTTTTCTTTGCCGAAACACTGACAAACGCCCACACACTTACGGCGAAATTGAGTTCGTCTGGAATATGTAGCTCTGCTTATCAGTCCTATCTCAGAGACCCTGATCTTCACTACAGTCACTATCAGTGTGCTCGATTTTGCCATAATTCAACCCTTTCCCTAAACCCTTTTCTTTGTTAAACAATGACAACTGCTCACTCATTTACAGCGAAATCAAATTCGTCCAGTCACTATGCAGCTGATTATAAACACTTACGACGTCTTCCATCATGTTGAGTTTGGTTCAGACCATGCAGTGTTCACATACAGCCAGCCTAAAGCAGCATACAAACGGCCTTAACTGATCCGCATGCCCGCCTTGATGATATCAAAATTTTATTTCTGACTTGAGCGTACTTGTTAAATGCCATAAAATACACGAACCACCGTGACGGTTGTTTTTTAATGTTGTGAACATAATTCACAAATATTTCCTAAAAGAGGGACCTATTCTCTGATATTCTGATACCAATTTGTAGACAATTTTTCATCGTTTTCCTTCCAATAAAGCCCATTCTAGGTAAATGGCACACTAAACTCCACCTTCAGAGGAACGTGCGTGTGTGAATTTCATTGTCGCGTGTCTTCATTACTGACACCATTATGTCAAACCAGCAACTGACAAAATGTAAATAGCTTCTCTCAACATATCTCTGTCATAGACAAGGTAGTTTGGCCACTAATATATAGACATTATCATGTTCTTCCAACCAGTCATACAATTACTAGAATATAAATGCGAAGTCGCGCAACTTGAAAGTCTACGGAAAATTTCAAGAAATGAACGTTTCCAGTCTTGCAATGCTTTTTTTTTTACTTATCAAAAATAGTTAATGAGGTGCTGAAAGTTTCACAGGGCTATGCCCTATTGCTTTTCATATATTACGGTAATTTTACGGTATTAGACAGCCTAACCTTCATGGCATTGTGTGTGTGTGTGTGTGTGTGTGTGTGTGTGTGTGTGTGTGTGTGTGTGTGTGTGTGAGAGAGAGAGAGAGAGAGAGAGAGAGAAAGAGAGAGAAAGAGAAAGAGAAAGAGAGAGAAAGAGAAAGAGAAAGAGAGATAGAGACTTCACAATAACGATACCGTCTATAGAAAAACTCACTCTAACTTGGGGTTCATGGATGTTGCTGGCGAACAGAACTCAGGATCAATCCCCCAATCAAGTATCCAGTACCAACATCTGATGCTCGTTCTTTCAGGAAAAAAAAAGTCTGAGCTCACGTCTAGACCTACTGAGACTGTTTTACAGTTACTGTCCTTAACTTCAGTGCTCAGTAGTCCAGGGACAGACAGACAGACAGACAGACAGACAGACAGACAGACAATCAGACACAGACAGACAGATAGACAGACAGACAAACAAACAGACAGACAGACAGACAGACAGACAGACAGACAGATGGGAGAAAAGTATGACTGAAATACAAAGTATTCTGATTCTTTTCTGGGTAACACATAAGATTCTGCACATCCATGCGTGCATCTTTTCCTCCACCGCTTCCGCATCCTCCTCCTTTCCATTCTAAGCAGCCCACACTTCTTAAAAAACATCCACCGTATCACCCACAATCTTATCCTTCACATTCTGCTGATACCTCCAGTTTTTTTCATAGCGCCATTCTCTCGGGAAAAATGAAGCTCACTCTCGCTTTTATTGAGGATATGAGATCTGCCTACAAGCGAGTTCAGTGTAGGACCCCCATGAAACTGCCTTCAACAATCTGTCACTTGAAGGTGTTGGGGAAGTGGCTCTTCAAAAAGCAATTTTGAAAGTTTGAATTGCCCGATTGAAACAAGTAGCCATACCCAACAACGTTCAGGAAGCTGCGAGGATGTGATCCATTATAAATATCTTTTTTAAAGAAATTGTCTTCCGCAGACCCTACTGGCATATGAAACCAACACCATTACTAGTATGAGAATTTTAAGTTGCCAGGTGTTGAAAAAAATATGGAGCCAGAGTAATGGAAAGGTCGTTGGCTCCATAATTGTTAAAACTCCCAGTAGCTATTATACTGTACTTCATTCTTGGCGTAACAAGCCTTAAATTTAACCAGTCGCCTTCAGCCTCTTGTGTCATAATTGCCGTTCTTCTTGCCCCAGCTTTGGCAGAGAATGAGAAACAGATGCACCGCCCATTCCACCATAACTGCCTAATCAAATAGCAGACCTTGCCGCCAGGGCTCCGCCAACACAAGTGTCGTGCCAGCCAAGAAAATATTTCTTTCAGCAATTACTCACGCTGTGCTCACAGGATGGAAGGTCATGATGAGTAGATGGGAAACTGATATGCTTATGTGGGGGCGGCATAGGGACAGAATAATTATGATTTTGGGTGGGGGAGGAGGCATCTCCTGACATGGAGATAGGAGACCGCAGAGAATGATTGTTCTAGAGAGAGAGAGAGAGAGAAAGAGAGAGAGAGAGAGAGAGAGAGAGAGAGAGAGAGAGATGTCTGGGAGTCTCAGAGAAGAGGAGAGACAAGCACACACTCTGGCAAACATACAGATATAGATATAGCAGAATGTCACCAAATCGAACTCCATGTACTCGAAAAAGGTTGGTAGACTGTAAGCGATCAGCATCTGTAAATGGCAGCGGCATTGTATGCGCCACAGAGAGTTAAAAACATTCGTGAGTGATCTGGCCAGCAAGGGTAGTAATAATAACAAATGAATAGTAAAAGTAAAATAATGTAAAATTGCGTTAGGCATCCTTGACCTGGATACGAATCTTATTAACCTCGTTGTCATTTCTGACATTATTATTGTTGTTGTTGCTGCTGCTGTTGTTGTTGTTGTTGTTCTTGTTGTTGCTGCTGCTGCCGCGGCTGCTGTTGCTGCTCTTGTTGTGGTTGCTGTTATTATTTATGCTCTATTATTTATCTAGTACTTTAAATTTTACATCGGCACTCCAATACCTCATAATTAAGGAGAGGTCACATCGAATTTACTTTTCTGAAGACCTGCTCAATCTCATGACAAGCAAAGGTTTCACTAACTGATTGTTTGACTGACCAATGGATCGATTGACAGATTGACTGACTGACCGAACAGCTAAATCAATGAATAAAATACTGAATGAGTACCTTTTTTTAATTGGCTGACTGTTAAAATGGTTGGCTGACCAGAAAGGAGATAGACGTTATAATATATAAAACTTCATCAACTGATTTTGCGAGAGAATTTGGGAGATCACAATTGTAACTTAACTGATCTCAAAAATGTTTATACCCTTCGTGTTATGATCCACAGTCTGAGCTTCTATGCTACATCAGAAATTAATCGTCTAATCAAATTTAGAACTACCAGCCCGGTGAGCCTACAGGTCCAGAAAGAGGAACATCTTTGTGATTGGAAGATTTTATTTGATTCAATGGACAAAAGGAGGAAAGTGACAGTTTGACCTGATGGGAGAGCAGGAAAAGACGAGGGATGGGATGGGTTCCACATTTGCTATCATTGTGCTCATGTGATCAAAGCTTGCTGCACTGTCAGATTCCAGTGAAATTTCGCCATTTGCTCCTTAACATTTGTCTTCATGGCGTGGCTTCTCTTCAGACCGAGTATGAACCTGGCAGTTTGAAAAATCAAAATCTCACTATTATTAGAGTTGCCTTGTCAAACACGACGGGCATTTAAACCTGACCCACTTCCGATGGTACCAATTTTAGGCAGGGTACACAACTCCTGTTCCCCTTGTGACACTAGTTCATCCCCTCATCCAACGGCCTAGGCATCACATCTCATAACAATGTTATATCTGTGCACTCACTCATCGGTCTGTTTGTCTGTTTGATTGAGGTGTTGACCACGACATTCATGAGCGATGAAAATGTTCGAATGAGTGTGGATCTGGTTCAATATTTGCTCACAAACTACAGATTTCTTGGCTCTTTCACCTTCAAATGCGTTACTAGTGGCAGCAACAGTTTGTAGTATGGAAATAGAGAGCTACGTGTAAAAAATAGCATCTGTACAGAGAATCTCGTCATTGTGCAAAAATGTCTCTCGCTTTGTTTTCAGCTTCAAGTGCATAATGAAAGACAAACTGATGGATGAGAAAATGGATGTTTGGTTCTGGCTATTATTTCCTGTCTGTCTCTGGATTTTGAAAACCAAACAGAGCGATGACGCTGCAACATGATTTTGTTTGAGAGATGCTTCAAAGCTTGTGGAGAGCAAGAGGTAATGCTGAAGACACAAAACCAGTAAAAAGAAAGTGAGCATGAGGAGTCAGAGGGTTGGGAAAGATATAACAACTCTTTATATTAAGACTGGAGACCTTCAAAAAATTATCAGGCAAATCATCTCCTTAATTCACAAGTGTCACATGTCTATTTTTTTTTTTTTTTTTAAATTAGTAAAATTCAATGATTCTCTTAAGGTGCACTTTGTGGAAGAGAAAACAGCTTTGGAAAAGTCTTTGGTCAATCTCTAGAGACTCTCATTTTCTGTCTTTCCTATAATTGCCACGCACTCTGAGCCTGCCTTTAACCCTAATCCGAATACACCCTGGGAGAGTCCGAGGGTTATATCTAAGGGACACACAACACTTGTAAATTGAAGACACGAAGTTTTTTTCCTGGTCCTTTACTCCCTAATGCTCTAAGAGGGGTACAGCCACAGCTAAGTTAACATCCTAAGCGTCCTTTTTTTTTTTTAAATGGAGGGG
>JAWQUT010000627.1:0-38510 GCA_033807755.1 Ellobium chinense
CTGTAGGTCGCATTCGGGTTCAAAGGGTTAAGTGAGACATAATTATATTGTAGACATAATGTTTTCTTCACCTGTCAGTACACACATGCAAGAAGACACATTTAGCTGAATGCATGTTAGCACCTACCTCTCCTTTTATATTGGCTGTGGACAATATTTTTTGCCAGACTGCACAATATGAGCTTCCTCTGTTTCCACTTGGGACAGCGAAAAACACATAATATGTCTTTGCCCAATGTTTGCTCGTCATGATTATAGCTCTGCAAGCAGTGTGGACTTTGTAGGTGTAGTATTGTGTAACCTGTTATGTCTGTGGTAGGCACAGGTGAGACTTGGTGTTCTTCCCACTTCCTTCCTCTCATCACCACAATCCCCACGCAGTAATGTCCCATCTGATGTATAGACAAGGATTGTTGGACTCTGGCCTTCTGACCCAGGAAATGGATAGTGCACACGTGGTCACTTGTCCCAGTGAAAAATGCCTCTTTTAATTGGTATCTGCACTTCATGATTAGAAGGAGCTGCTGTTTGGATTTCGGTTTCAATGAGAAAACAGTAGTTGAACAAGAAAAGTGTAGGCTGAATGGAGGGGGTTGCTTGTCGCAGAGACTATGGAGGACATGTTTCACTGTATTACATTCTTATAGACTTTTAAGAGGTCAAGTTCCAATTTGGTCTCATCCCGTATATTTCACCTCATCAGTTTCCTGAAAAATGTGAAATACATGGATTTTTATTTGCCATTTCAATGAACAAATTTACATGTAATCTCTTTCAGTTGAATGTTTTACTGGACACCTGTCAACTGCCCCAGCCGCTGCGCTATTACCTGCCCCTGTTCTGCGATATGTTGTCAGAGAGTCCCGTATTACGTGATGGAGGTAGGATAGATAATATGTTGTAAGAGAGTAAGGTGCTACATTACATGGCACGGCGGCTTGCTCTCTATACCAGAGCGGATCACTTAGTTCGCCCGGGCGAAGGTAATTAATCACCGGCTGACCCCAGTCTTGACAGGTACAGCTGACCGGGCTGCGCGCAGTGTTATCTCACACTGTGTGAGTAAGAAATTGACTAGTTTTATTGCCCTCTTATCAACCTACTGCCTGAAGAAACCTAGGAGTGTAAGGTATCAAATAAAAGCTTAGCTTCTATACTTGTCTCACTAGGAACGCGCTTATATTTGCCCAGCCCGTTCACTGTTGACAGCAGTTTGAAAAGTGCATATAATTTTTGATTACATTTTATGGTTTTTTGTGCTAAAATATTCATAACAAAAAATTGGAACATAACAATATCTTCCTGGTGGGCTCTTCAGTTGGATAATTAATTCTAGTAAGTTGTGTTAAAATCTTATAAACGGGCGAGCTATGATAGGCTATTTATCGAAGTGTTAAGAGTGTCACTCAATTCAGAAAAGGAGATAAATATTCATTCCTTTTAATGTGTGTGTTTCAAATTCCATATTGTTATGTCCCTTGCAGGATTCAAGTAATAAAAACACTTTGCAGATTCAGACTAAAGTAGTTTTTCCTCACTTTTAGCAATGGAACATTCATATCAATACCACATTGACTGTCTAAACAAACTGTGTATAGCATGTGTTGAACGCACAGTGACCAGAAAAGCGCCAAAGAGGAAACCCGCGCTTTGTATAGACTTTAATTCTGATCTGAAACTTTACTTTAGAATAAATATTGACAATGATGAAACTGACAAACACTCTTGCAGTATTTGTGAAAAGTGCAGACGTCGCATATTCCATCTCAGGGTAAACGTAACCGATGACCAAGCTACAATAGACTCTGCCTATGTTATTAGGGGAAAGTTCAAGCTACTTAATGAAAGATACTCAAAAGTCCACCATCTGATATCACACGCACAAACCCTGTGGAGCACACTATCATCAAGGACCAAATACAAGCATACATGACACTGTACAGAAACACATTTCCATTCAAAGTTACACCCAAGCTCTATATCCTTGAAAGTCACTGCCTTGACTTTATCAAGATCCAAGGATTTGGTCTTGGATTCCTCGGTGAGCAAGGAGGTGAGCAAATTCACGCAACCATCAAAAGAATACAGACAAGGTCATCAGGCATAAGAAACGAAGGGGTGAAACTGAAATCAGTAATGAATGCCCATCTTTCACAAGTTCAACCAGAACTGAAAGCTTTGATCCCAAGAAGAGGAAATTAAAGAAGGAGGCCCCACAACAGTAAATAGGATTGTCTTTGTTGTACAGTGTAAATATTTGACTAGCCTTCAGTTGTATGTGGGGGGTCGTGTGTCTGTTAGGTGCAAAACTACCAGAGCTTACCATCAGGACTAAAGGAAATGTGGGAACAATGATGCACTGTGGATATAACATCTTGCTTGCTTGGGAGTTCCAGCATGAAAGACTAATAACGTTATCACTGCAACCATCCGCCAACAACGTCTTATCTGAGCAATAAATTGACTCTACTGGCATCACCCGGACTCGCCCCGCCGTGAAAGTAAGTGTGCGAGAAAGGTCAGCCAGTGTATGTTCTGCCTATCCTTGAATGGCCACGTTTCTATGTTCCGTTTTCGTAATATG
This sequence comes from Ellobium chinense, assembly GCA_033807755.1. NCBI lineage: Eukaryota > Metazoa > Mollusca > Gastropoda > Ellobiida > Ellobiidae > Ellobium > Ellobium chinense. The sequence continues at coordinate 2,585 of JAWQUT010000627.1, forward strand.
TGTGTTTATAAAACATATGTTGCTATTGATATTCTTCCAAAATAACCCATTTTTCAAACCCGTTCCTTCATGAAAGTGTTTCAGAAACCTGCATGAAAATTATATGGTTGTTATAAGCATGATTATCTCTCTCAATCTGTCTAACTCTCTTTACTGCCTGATACTTACTGTGAGGTAAACGGATGATTTTACAACCTATGGTTATCACTCTAGCGGGACAAAATTGGTGCTCGCCCGATCAGCTGAGCGCAGGTAGCTTGACCTGTGCGTGACCCGCTTGCCAGGGCGAGCGAAAGCCATTAACTAAGTGCTCCGCTCTGAAACCGCCGTGATGGTGAAGGGACATATGTTTTCAGAATATTGTATTACGTGATGGAGGTAGGGTAAACATAATGTTGTCAGAGAGTAAGGTATCATGTGAAGGAGGTAGGTTAAAGATACGTTGTCAGAGAGTACAGTATTATGTGAAAGATATAGATTGAAACTATGTTATCAGAGAGTATGGTATAATGTGACAGAATTAGAAGGATATGTTGTCAGAGAGTAGGGTATAATGTGACAGAATTAGTAGAAGGATATGTTGTCAGAGAGTATGGTATAATGTGACAGAATTAGTAGAAGGATATGTTGTCAGAGAGTACCGGTCTGTGAATATCGGTACCTTTGTCAAACATGGTGTGGAACATTTCATTGGGATTTTTTGAGGACGAAAACTGGGTCCCCTTGTGATGCCGGCATTGCCATCTTAGATATCATCATGTACTCCGCGGAAACTTGGTGTCTCAGGGGCGGCCCGCAGAGCCACCGATCTGAGGATGGGAGGTCCTCCACCCCCACTTCCCCCCAAATTTTTGAACGCAGACTACCCCCGTGGAGTAGCAAGTCGGGGTAGCTAGCTAGGACCTCATTGCACCCAGAGGCCCGAAAGCAGGCCCAGTCATTGGCCTGCCGGCACAGGTGATCCCAAAGCGGGGATAAGCTAAGACTCCACACCCCCATATTCACGGTCTGGAGGATACCTCCCGTCCGGCCCCAAAGGAGTTCACTAACACGCCGTTTGCAACTCCGGGTTCCCCCTTCAGTAGTCTTTTTGAAGGGGTGACCTGGCGAACTCGGTGGGCTGTGGAAATTTTTCCCTCCTATGGTCTTAGAACTGGTGTCTCTGGGAAATCCAAACATGAGCGTGGGTAACAAAAATATGAAACGAACTGTAAGTGAAGGCCCTTGTAGGAAACGTTACGAAATGGACGAACGTAATCAATTTGGGACCAGATTCAAAATATTTACTTTTGCTAAAACCTGTGTGGAATTCCACTTCAACTGTCCTGTGTCTCAATGGAGATATATCAATATAAGGCATAGATGGCAATAATACAGTTTACCGTTTGCACAATAAGTTTTTTTATATTTTACGTCGAAAGGCGGACAAACAGTGGTAACGTTCCTTATGACAAGTTAATAGGCTATTGTAAAGGCAGGGGAATAAAAATACTGTTTTTCTTCACACACAACGTTTTATAATATGTTTGTTGTATCTGCAGCAGCACCTTTAAATGTTACAAATATGCTATATTTATAGTTTCTTCAATAATGATTTAGTTTGAAACCTTTACATGTTACAAAAATGAGGGAAAGAAAATGACATTTTATTTATTTTCATGATTCAGTAATTGATGAGAAGGTGATTAAACATGATTTTAAGTCCAAATGAGCTCTTTTATCATCTTTACTACACACATACATATAGTGAAATTAAATGAATGTTGATAGGAGAGTGTATTAGACATTTAAAAAAATGCATTAATGAGGTAAACAATACTGGTGGAATGAGCCATATTTAGTTCAAGTGCTAGTAGTAAGATATGATGTAGGACATGTGATCATGATCTCTGACAGTACCGGAAATATGATGATATACTAGTACATTGACAGCCACATTTTACCGGTATGTGATACAGTAGAGTAACATAACATATATATGGACATCATGTCAGAAAGTTCACATGGGATTCACTGTTGTCAACATTTCTATTGGCCCAGTCTTGTGTAGAAACTTAGCTAAGCATAGTTGTCCTACCTCACAGACTGCACAACTGTTACTTTATAACTTTTATAACAAGTAAAAGGAAGCAGCCACCAAAATTCCATTATCTATGAAGCCAGCGATGGCCTCACCAAGATATAAATGATAATACAGGATAGTAATCAGCGCTGTAACTTTTGATTCCATGTGAGTGATGCCATGTGTCTTCCATACTGCTACCATATTGTTTGTTGTGTGTTTCTCTCATGGATGTGGTCTGTAGTGTTGATGCCGTACGAGGAGGTGGTGGCTCAGTTGGAGATAGACACATGTTACTGTGGGGCTGGTCTGGGCTTCCCAGGGGCAAAATACTTTCGATGTGGGGCTTTCCCTCAACTCCTAACTCTCACAGTCAGGGTAAGTAATGTACACCATCATCACCACTACCATCGCCACCGCCACCATTGCTACCATCACTGCCGCCACCACCACCTCTAACAAAATATTTTTGATATTGGGCTTTTTCTCAGCTCCGACAACTCTCACAGTCAGTGCAGGTACATTTATACCATCACCATCACCACCACCACCATCATCATCATCGTCACCATCGTCACCACCACCATCATTATCACCACAATCGTTACCACCACCATCATCATCATCACCACTACCACCATTGATTATGAGTAATATATTAAAAATATAAATCACCACTACCACCACTATCATCATCACCACCATTACCATCACCACCACCAAAGTACTTTCAATGTGGAGCTTTCCCTCAGCTCTCACATTCAGTCACATCCCCACCAGTAGGATATGTTGTTATTGTTGTTATTGTTGTCACTCAGTAACGCTCTTTGTTAGTTGTTTTTGTTGGTTTTCTTTATTTGTTAACAAATGACCTCCTCCTACAACATTGTCGGTGTGTCTGTGTGTTCAGGCTGTTGTTGTAACAGAATGGGAAGAAAATTGTAACTCCAACCCTCTATCTAGAAAAGTTACTGTTACAAACAAAGGTGCAAACTAAACACTGTCTATGTAGTTATAATGTTTTCTGAATTTAATGCTCTGAAAGAGGTTGCCCTATATTAGGAGTATGGCAGAAAACATACAATTTCAAGCTGAAATCAGCCTGCGTCAATCTGACCTAGTTATGCTCACTCCGTGCCCACTAAGCAACTTAAATGGTCCAAGGAATGAAGTGAAAATTTAGCATTTGCTCTAATTAGTACTGGCACTTTTGTTTTCCTGACCAGAATTCTCAGGTTCAGATGTAACAGTCTCAAGTGTCATGACTGAAACCAACGTTAGGGTTGTTTGGATGCCAAAAGACAGTAACAGATTTGAAGAATGTCCTTTAAAATGTTGCACGCTACCTGTGATGATTATTTTGGCTGTATAGCATGTGTGTCCATCCATGTATGCTGTGTTCAGTCAGCCAATGAGAGAACACAGTCATGCGTGATGGCGGATGAAATTTACCTGTGGAATCATGTGGCTGTGGAGTTTAAAAGTCACATAATGGAGGAGATCATTTCAAATTATTGTTGCTTTCTTTGATTTTTTACTTCTAAACCACGATCCAGTCACTTGTCAAGCAGTCAAAAGACACAACTACAAATAAAAACACATTTTATATGAAATTCTGACTGCATTCCACAGCTACTGCTGGTCTTCTCATTGTCACAAATCAGAGTCTATGGTTTTTTTATGTAGATGTTTAATGTGTATTGCCTTACCACCCTCTCTCCCATCTTCAAATTGTAGAGTAAAACTGAACAGTTGATGCACTTGATGGGATGGATGGTGTTAACGTTATGCTGTAAACACAAAGGCCATGAGTGACCGCTTGCAACTAGACTAAGCACAGGCCATGTGATATGCATAATCGAACGCGTACCTTGACTGTTAAGTCATTAGACAAAATAATCCTTGCTGAGCAAGTCAGCATGGAATTTTTCTTTCTTATTTCACAGTGATTATGACCTATGGTTGTGACAAGAGGGCTAGAAAAAGTGTTTAAATTACTCAGGCTAGGCAAGACAAGACAGTGCCAGTTGTTTACAGGAGTAGACCAGGAAATGGCAGTCTGTCTGCATGATGCTGTTGCCGTCGATTCTTATTTCTGGGTCAGCCTTTGTTCTCGCTGTCTGATTTGCATTTCCTTTATCAAATTCCTTGTTTACACTGGTAGCTGCAGAAAATGTCTTCTAAGATCTGCATTCAGACAGACTGGCAGGAGAGTTTGATGTAAACAATGGCTTGATAGTGCAGCTAACTCTAAGAGGAGTGGACATACAGTAAGGGAACATAGTCACACTGATAGTGATAGTTTGAGTTTGAGTTGATGTTGTTGTGAAGAGCTGTAGTCTCTATCACTGGTTAGAGAGCTGAGGAAATGAGATGTGGATGTAACTGATGTAGACCACAATTCATATACACACTACGAACAGAAAGTGTTAGTCTTCTCTGTGGCATGTCAGTATTTAAAAATGTTTTCTCAATCTTCCTGTGCCACTCAGGCTGAAGACTCAAAGTATGAAACCGCAGTTTCCTGGGCCAGGGACTTGCTCTACAACGTTCAGTTTACAGTAGAGAGAGCAAAAATCATCGCTCAGAAACGGCTCAGCGACACATCCACGGCCAAACGTAGCGGTGGGAAGGTGATGAGAACACTGCTCAGGGAAATGTGTTTCAAGCCAGGTAAACACGGTTGGACTGGCAGAGGCTGGGATTAAATGGGATAACTATATAGAGTGAAGGTTTAGTTTTCTGTAGGCGTTTTTGCCTACCAGCAAGAGATTCCAGTGCCTTGTTCAAAATATGGAAGTACATTACAAGTTTTATAAGGTGACGTTTGCATTTTAGTTTGGTCTGACAGTGCAGTGCTGGATAACTTTTGACTTTAGATTTGCAATGAGTTGTGCAGTTCTTGCTGAGTATTTTATCCATGTCATCAGAGTTTGACCTTGTCACCAACTGTCATCAGCTGTCATTTACTCAGACTAACACATTTTGTCATAAAGTTGCTGTCACAGTCTAAAGTTGTTGTTTGTTTGGCTTATTTGTACCACATTATCTCCTGTTGTACTCGGATCCTGTGCTGGGTCGGCTCTGCTGTCAGTTCAGTGCAAATGTCCATTCATGTCCTAGTGTCCACTCATATCCAGTCTTGTCCTGATCTTCACTCATGTCCTAATATCAACTCATGTCCTAATGTCTAGTCTTGTCTTGATGTTCACTCATGTCCTAATATCAACTCATGTCCTGATAACTCATGTCCTAATGTCTAGTCTTGTCTTGATGTTCACTCATGTCCTAATAAGTAATATCAACTCATGTCCTGATAACTCATGTCCTAATGTCCAGTCTTGATCTAATGTCCAGTCATGTCCTAATGTCCACTGAAGTCCTAATGTCCCCTCATGTCCTTATGTCCCCTCATGTCGTAATGTCTTTTGTATCATGTGGCTACCAGAGTCCAACCTGAGAGTAGTGTCAATGGTGAGACAAGCCAGCTTTCTTACAGAGGTCATCCAGCGGTTGGACACTGCACCAGACACAGTAAGACCATATTTTATTCCGCCGGCCATCTGTCCATACATCCTTCCCTCACCCATCCATTCATTTATCTACAGTCAAGTCTGCGTAAGCCGATTTCACTGGCACCGTGATATGGGATTGGAATGACCAGAAGTCTATTGAAAGTTTTAACTAGGACAATACTTGTATAGCTGTGGTTTTTAATATTCATGGCGAGACTATCTCCACTGCTGGGGGAAATTTTAACAAATGATGACATGCTGTATAACCTATCTACCATGCAGGTGACTATTCCTGTCCTTACTGGCATTAACTTCTTCGTTTCATGCCTGTGTCTTGCGGTTTTGTACTAAGCAGGAAAATGGTGAAAGTGATTTTGCGTCTGTAGCATTCTTAATTCGTTTGATTCAAAGAAAACGTATCGTGCTGATGTCAAATAACGAGAATACTTTCAATAGGCTTAAAGAAGAAAAAAACACAACTTCATTTCTTGTAGAATTTATGAAAATGGACCCAAGATTGAATGAAGTGGATTCAGTTGTATTCATCTTTCTATCCATCCATCCATCCATCCATCCATCCATCCATCCATCCATCCCAGCCAGTCACCCAGCCAGTCAGCCATCTGCCTATCCATGCAGGTCCATTCCTTTCTGCTGATATTAAATGTATGAAGTAATGAGCACATTGTCCTGGTGCTCTTCTTCTACTGATAGTCCTTCATTTGTCCACCACTCCAACCCCCCCCCCCCCCCCCCCNCCCCCCCCAACAAGTTTCTTAGCACATCCAAATTTTCTGACACTTGACTCATCACACTGAATTTGTGAATCTTACAAGTTACAGACACATCACACACCTGACATCTGATGATCTGCTGTTTGTTTGTGTCAGGTGATCAAGGACCTGCAACAGATGCAGGAAATCCTGAGTCGACCATCCAACATTCAAGTTCACCTTGCTTGTCGGGTCTCCAAACTAGCAGCCGCATCTTCCCCTCTGCTGCCTTGGAAAAATTTCTTAGCTGATGGACCTTTAGAAGGGAGAGCACCGAGGTAGAATGTTTGAGATTTGACAAAGTGTCTGCTCTACTTTAGCTTGTCTCTTTCTCCACTAAGTCATTCAGTACTGGGTTTGGTGCTGTTTCCAGGTCCTGCAAGCTTTGAACTCTCAGGAAGAGAGGGTGGCTCACTCTAGTTCTCCTCACAGCTTGGCTTCAACACACACCGTAATACATCACATATCAAATGTAAGTGAAGACAGTCACAGATGTGATGAAAAACAAATGAGGACAAAATGAAAATTTAGCCATCATCAGATATATTTGATATATTTTGTTTTATGTATGCTGCAACTAAGGACAAAAACAAAAAACTGCTGCAAGAATAATATAAACTATTGAAGAAAACATAATTTAAATCATTATCTGGGAGCAGTAAGTCATCAAGGAAAACCGTGACAGAATAAAGCAGCAACTTTCTGGATTCACACTCACATGCACACATGCATGCACATTCATATACGCATGCACACATAGATACATGTAACATTTGTGATGCTTGTTGTTTGTTTGGGCTAGTGCCCTCCTCTTACTCCATGGTCCTTGACCGCAGCTCCGGTCCTTCATGATTCGAGAATATTGCAGTAGTGACTGACCTCCTTTATGGGATCAGTTTATTTTTACTCTCTTTTACTAAAGTGACATGCGCCACCCCTCTCACCCCCCGCCCGCTAATATTAAGGCTGTCTAGCGACCAAGATGTATGTATTACTATTAGATCAAAGCTCGAATGTCTAGTGTTTTGAGTAAACGCAGTTTAGCCTTCTCGAAGGTTCAAGTGGGGCCACGATTGGCATATTTTGATTTTGATTCAGATCAGCCTAGAAGATCCTGCACATACCTTCTAGACTATCGCGTTTTGTTTTTGCGCATCATATGATGATGACGTCACTTATTCCAGAATTTCTATTGAAGTTGGTATAAAAGGCATGGAGGTTGTATTTGAGAGAGTAGAGTAGAGAGTTGACTGTTATGGTCTGTGCACAGTGAAGTGTTTGGTGGTTACCAATAAAGAAGTATTCTATTTCCTGCACAACAGACTTGGTTTGTATAGCAACGTAGCAACATCAGTGGCGTTTATAAGGAGAAGCTGTTGTATTTATTGCCTCTCCACTACACGTCTATACTGATCAACACTTGCTCGCTACAATAGATTACTCTCTCTCTCTCTCTCTCTCTCTCTCTCTCTCTCTCTCTCTCTCACACACACACACACACACACACACACACACACACACACACACACACACACACACACACACGCACACGAGTGAGAGAGAGAAATCAGATAGGAAAGAAAGAAAAGAAGGAAGAAAGAAAGAAGAGAGAAAGGAAGAAAGGAATGCTTGCCAATCCCATATCATGGGGTATTCAATTTCAACTTCCTATATAATCAGAAATGACACTTCAAATTACTGGACTGGAATTGTTGGTGGTTTTTATTCACTTGTGGCATGATCTAGTGAGCAGCTGTCCTAGTGAATTAATAAATGTAGCTGTGTCCTCATTGCGCTGGTTCCCATAGAACTAAGCTTTCCAGATTAGAAGGAGAAATGTCACAGCTTGTCTCCAAATTATTTGACACAGCAAATTCAGACATCAAAGGCATTCATGTTCTGGGCATGATGGGGTCGACTGGAGGGTTGGACGTTTGAAAAGTACTTTAAAGTAGGACACGCACATCAAAAATAATTTTCCACTTTTCATTACCTTTTCTCTCTAAAAATTATCTGTGGTGCCCACCGAGTCAATTTTGCGAAGAAAGAGCATCGTTCTGTTATCGTGCGCGTATGTAATATGACGCAATAAGGAGAGCTAGAGTTACCGGGTTTGGCCCTTAAGTCCAGAATTATTCCCCTTCCCCGATCAGCAGAAGCCCGCGGCAAAAACGCTGACGTCACTTATGTTCCAACATCTGCAGACACCTCTACCTGAAAATGTATTATTCAGCTTTTAATTAAGGTTCTGGTATTCCAAATTCAAATGTAAAGTTTGATAGAGTAAGCCAGAAAAAGTATTCTGCATTTTTATTGCCTCAGCATGATTTTGTTTGGCATATCTACTGTTCACAGAGGAATTAAAACATTCATACCAACATGCTATCACCCGTTCGCACAGCACTGGCTAGACAGCTGGGCCATGTGGCGAGAACGTATTTGACGTAAGCTTATGGCCGCCACGCGCGCAGTGGTTGTAACAATTCGGACTTTGGATAATGTAATCCTATGAGTTGTCTGGGGCCAGCAGAGGCGTCATATCATTATGACACACACTTGAAAGACTGTTTTATTGGAATAATAGGGTACCGTATGATTTAATATGGTCTGTAGGACGGTTCAGTCTTCCTTTAAGGTCCGTCAGGAATGGCGACTCCTGAATCTGTTCGTGTTACTAATTATATTATTGTAACTTGACTCAGTACATACATATATATAATAGGGAGCTAGGATTGATCATTTGTTTATTTACGACACTGACACAAGAGAATCAAGCAAGGCTTACGAAACAATAGTAATGCTACCAAATTCTTTACACACACACCAACTTCACACATTCACTCTCTTAAATATATTTCTCCATCAGTTATCTAGAAAGTCTTGATAACCAACTTTATCTTTCTTGACATTTCCAGAAAGTTTGCAGCGGGCTGAGTTCAGATATTTTCAGTGACTGAGATTTAAATATACTGTCTAGAACACCCCAGTCATTACTATTAAGATAAAACCAAAGTTTGGTTTGATAAACAAGTGCAGAGAAAAAGAGAAAAGAAAACACTCACCCAAAATCTGGGTCACAGCTGTCACAGTGAATGGAAAAGCCAATACATGCAAATGTTACTTTTATATATTAGCAGTTTAAACTATTCTTGTAGAGGCGAAAAGAACTTATAAGGGAATAAGATCTACATGTAAAGAGTACATGTATGTACTTTTCACTTGGTTCCAACTTTTCAACTGTTGGTGAGTTTGAGCATACAGAGTTTATTTCATTGTCACACTGTTGTTGCTTTTGTGAATGGCATTCTACACTTAATGTGTTCATTATGGGAGGGGTCATTTGCCTCTAATGTAAAGAACAGTAACTCTCGAACAACTCTTTAAGCGAAAAGGCCTTGCGGCTGTTTTCTACTATTAGGCTTTGTAAATTTGAGAGCTGATTGATTTTCTGGACATGAGTAAATTGACATAATTAAATGATGTGGACTGTAAAGTTTATTATGAATATCGCATGCCTTGATGAAGCCAGAGACATCTCAACACTAAAAATAACTTGCTGTGATGAGAAACACATGTCCCTTATAGACATGTTCAAGTGTAGCCAAATCATTGATTCATTAGAGGTGTAGTAATCTACCAAGTCACTTTTCTCCTCAGCTTTCACTTTCTTTGTCTACCCTTACTGTTTATTTGTTTGTTTGACTGACTGTTATTTATTTGTTTGTTTTCATCCCATCCCATTATATTTGTGTGACTGCATTCAGTGGCTGGCATGTAATGATACCAATCGTATCACAAGTCCATTCTTTAACTGTTTTTATGGAATGGCAAGTAATCACCATCCTACCAGTAGCCCTCTGGTCAGTTGATATTCCCTGTCTCCTTGTCCAGCACTGGTGTCACACGGACTTCCCAGTTGGCCATCCCTTTGTCTCAAGTGACCACCACACACTACATTGTGGGCATAGCAGAGGTGGAATCCTCCTATATGATCCAGGCTCTGCCCTGCATTGACGACTATCAACACCCTGACCTGCCGGCCGTCATGGTTCTCTTGCAGTATTTCACGCAGTGTGAGGGGCCCATGTGGAGAAGGATACGAGGGCTGGGCCTTAGCTATGGCTATAGGTAAACTCACTCTCTTTAACTCTTACAGAACTGGTATTGACAGGTCAGGATTATAGCTATGAATAGTATCACTGTTACAGACAGAGGTGCCACTTTCAGGTTAGGATTAAAGCTGTGAATAGTATCACTATTACAGACGGGTGCCATATAAGGTTGGGATTAAAGCTGTGAATAGTATCACTATTACAGACGGGTGCCAAATAAGGTCGGGATTATAGCTGTGAATAGTACATTATCACTATTTCAGATAGAGGTGACATCTGCAGGTCAGGATTCTAGCTATAAATATTATCACTTTTACAGACAGGTATCACTTGCAGGTTCGGATTATAGCTGTGAATAGCATCAGTATTACAGGCAGAGATGACATAAACGGATCAGGATTATAGCAATGAATAGTACAATATCACTTACAGACAGAGGTAACATCTGCAGGTCAGGATTATAGTAATGAATAGTATCACTATTAGAAACAGAGGTGACATATCCAGTTTAGGATTATAGCTATGTATAGTATGGTATGGCTATTACAGACAGACACAGGTCAGAAGTAGAACTAAAAAACAGTATCACTATTACAGACAAAAGTCTCATTTACTTATCATTGTTATAGCTCTGCCTCATTTTACTCTAACAGCTAGAGGTGACATCTACAGTTTAAGATCATAGCTGTAGAAAAGGTTATTTCTTACAGAGGTGATATCTGTGGATGAAAGTTGTAGTGGAAGTAGGGTAACTCTATGATGATGTTTATAGGTCAACATTTTAGCTTTATGTTGGGTCTGTGTATGAAAGTCTTAACTGCAAGTAGGGTAATTCCTAATGACAAAAATGTTTGCAGGGTCACTTTCAGTCAGGGTTGAGATCTGTAAGTCAAGATCATAAATATAGGCAGAGTCACTGTTATAGACAGGGGTGACATTTATAAGTCAAGGTTCTAGCCATAGGTAGAGCCATTCACAGTCAAGATGACATCTTAGGTCAAGGTCTTAACTCTTATTTACAGACATGATTACTTTTACAGATTAAAGCTGACATTTATAGATTACAGGGTCACTATTACAGTAGAACAGGGTCACTTTCACAGTAGAGGCTAAGTTTATATGGTATGAGAGTGACACTCTGTCCTGGACTCTTATATTTGATGAACATTTCTTTCTTGAACAGGGTTTACCTCTGCTAGTCGCACCCATCCTTCCCCACTCCGTCACACTAATTCTTCTTTACTCCGTCACATCTGTCCCTCCCCACTCCGTCACACTAGTTCTTCTTTACTCCGTCACATCTATCCCTCCCCACTCTGTCACACTAGTTCTTCTTTACTCCGTCACATCTGTCCCTCCCCACTCCGTCACACTAGTTCTTCTTTACTCTGTCACATCTGACCCTCCCCACTCTGTTACACCCATCCCTCCCCACTCTGCCACATTCATTTGTAGCAGCGATAACTTAATACAGAAGTTTAACAGGAAGCTAGGATTGATCACTCAGCTACCTCTCAAAATGCCTGCCTATCGCTGTCAATGAATGACACAGTATCCTTTGACACTGAAGAAAATGAACGTTTATTTACAACACTGACACGAGAGTCAAGCAAGGCTTACAAAACAATAGTAATGCTACGCGACACTTAAACTTTCGCTTTTCATACACCTCTCACTCAAACACTCGGGCCCTTAAATATCTTTCTTTATCAAAGTTCTAGAAAGTCTGGTAACCAACTTCAACCATTTTGACTTTTCTAGAAAGTCTGCAACAGACGGAGGTCAGATTTTACCTTGGCCAACATATAAATATACTATCTAGAACACTCCAGTTCATTACAACTAAAGTTCAGTTGAGGTCATGTTTAATAACCAAGTCTCTTTACTTACAAAAGTACAGAGAGGGGGAAAAAAAAAACAACTCACCTGAAATCTGGGTCACCGCTATCCCAGTGAGTGAGCACAGGATAAACATTAATGGGTACCAGTGGGATGGGGAGGGGGGGGTGTGAAAAGACCAATACATGCAAATGTTACACCATCCTTCCCCACTCTTTCCCACCCCACTTCCCCACTCTGTCACACCCTGCTTCCCCACTCTGTCACACCTCACTTTCCAAGTCTGACACGCTCATCCTTCTCCACTCTGTCACATCTATCCTTTCCCACTCTGTTACATCCATCAATCTCTGCTCTGTCACACTCATCCTTACCCACTCTGTTACATCCATCATTTCCCACTCTGTTAAGGCTGGGCAGCTCGATTCAAAAGATCGAGCCTAGTCGATCTTTACCTGCGGCCGATTAATCGAGTCAGTGAGTTCGGCTCAAGTCAAAAAGATTGAGTTTTGCTCCGATCTTTTTTAATTCGCTTTAATCTGGCTCAACTCAACATTAATCCAGCCACGCGGCAGTGTCGCACCTCCTACAATCTAATTAGATTTAATTGAGATTGTTTATGTTAAGGAAGGGTTAGCAGTGACAGCAGGAATGGGCTGGAAGGAGAAGGATCGTGACTAAGCGTTAAAGTTTGGTTTGGTACCATCGATGCTAATTGGGTAACAAGGGGCTCTGATTTGTGAGATACTGTGAGTGTATGTATGTTAGTGTATATTTATATATGAATTTGAACATTTAGGGTGCCAGATGAGATTCAGTTACTGAAGAACTGATAGGTCCTATCCTAGACTGCTCTTTCTAATAAAATGAAACAATAAATAAATGACTTTAAAAAAAAAAAAGCCTGAAGTAAAAATGAAATGGCCCCCAGAAGTCAAAAGAAGGCCTGAAGAAAACAATACCACGCAACTTGTACGCATACTTTCCCTTTTTTTAATTTTTGGAGTGGGGGGTGAGGGGAAGGAGGGCCAAATAAGAACTGAAACTAAGGCGGTAGCGGTAGTGGCAGAGAATAGAGGAGCACATGAGAATGTTGAGACTAGAAAGACCCATCCACGAGGAAGATAATTTATGATGACACTGTATAAACAGATCGCTAATATACTGGATCTTTAGTCGATCTTATGGCTGCATTACCAACCTTTTCCCTCTGTTACCGAAAAAGCTTGAGTTTAAAAGATTGAGATTTGATCGATCCTTTCGATCCGGGCCACCAAAAGATCGAGCTGAGTCGACTTTTCAAAATCAGGGATCGACCCACTACTACTCTGTTACATCCATCCTTCCCCACTCTGTTACATCCTACTTCACCACTGTCACACCCCATCTTTCTTCAGTCCTTTGATGGTGATAAATGAGTTATCTCTTCTATCCCCAGCATGTATGTGGATCCAGAGTCAGGAATGCTGTATTTTATCCTGAGCAAGGCTACGTACATCCAGGACCCGTACAAGGAGGCAAAGGCTATAGTGGTAAGGACAGGTCAAGGTCACAGCTGGCTTATCAACATTAGGGAAGTCAAGGTCATTTAAGTGTCAGGGACAAGGAGATAGACATAGATCAAAGATAGTCTAATCTCAGAGTCAGAGTTATTGATCAGGTTTCACAAATAACATTTTAGGAAATTTGCACCCATATTTGACATCACAGATACTATTGTAAAGTTTTCCCATATATTATACACACAATCTCTTAACCTGCAAAGATTTGGCTGCTCCCTTCAACATCGTGTTTACAGCTTTCTACTGTACATTTTCAGATTCTTACATTTTTTATTTCCAGTTTTACTTGATTTCTGATTTCAATAATTTCTTTCATGTCATGTCTGTCCTTGTGTTGTGTGTTATTACTGTATGTCTGTCCTTGTGTTGTGTGTTATTACTGTATGTCTGTCCTTGTGTTGAGTGTTATTACTGTATGTCTGTCCTTGTGTTGTGTGTTATTACTGTATGTCTGTCCTTGTGTTGTGTGTTATTACTGTATGTCTGTCCTTGTGTTGTGTGTTATTACTGTATGTCTGTCCTTGTGTTGTGTGTTATTACTGTATGTCTGTCCTTGTGTTGTGTGTTATTACTGTATGTCTGTCCTTGTGTTGTGTGTTATTACTGTATGTCTGTCCTTGTGTTGTGTGTTATTACTGTATGTCTGTCCTTGTGTTGTGTGTTATTACTGTATGTCTGTCCTTGTGTTGTGTGTTATTACTGTATGTCTGTCCTTGTGTTGTGTGTTATTACTGTATGTCTGTCCTTGTGTTGTGTGTTATTACTGTATGTCTGTCCTTGTGTTGTGTGTTATTACTGTATGTCTGTCCTTGTGTTGTGTGTTATTACTGTATGTCTGTCCTTGTGTTGAGTGTTATTACTGTATGTCTGTGTCACTGGTCTGACACAAGCTGTCCCCTGATCTCTGAACAGATGGAATACTTGAGTGGGGAACAGAGTTTCAACCTGATGGAGTTGGAGGCAGCACAATCCAGTCTCATATTTGAACTTGTAGAGGAACAGAAGACTGTACTGAAGTCCTCGGAGCTCTCTCTTCTCTCCTACTTCCAGCGTGTACCTCACTCATATCCCAAGTAAGTCTAGAATAGCTCAATCATATCTCAGGTAAGTCTAGCATACCTCATTCATATCCCAGGAAAGTCTAAAATGCTTCACTTGTGTCCCTACAAAGTCTAGAATACCTCACTCCTATCCCAGCCAAGGCTAGAATACTCACCAATATCCCAAATGAGTCTTTTGAATTGTCACTCAGTTGACATATCCCAGATCAATTCAGAATACTTCACTCATTATACTCAGTAATTTTAGAATACCTCACTCATATCTCAAGTAAGTTTAGAATCATCACTCACATCCCAGGTCAATCCAGAATACCTCACTCATACTAAGTGAATTTAGAATACCTCACTCATTTACGTAGCTGATAACTCACGCAAATCCAAATAAGTTTAGAATAACTCACTTATTCCTCGAGTAAATTTAGAATACCTCACTCGTAAACCTAGTTGAAAACTCACTTAAATTCAAATAGGTTTAGAATAACTCCATTATTCCCAGAGTAAGTTTAGAATAGCACACTTATTCCCCAAGTAAGTTTAGAATACCTCACTCATATCCCAAGTAAGTTTAGAATACCTCACTCATATCCCAAGTAAGGCTAGAATACCTCCTTCATATCCCAAATAAGTTTAGAATCTCTCATTTATGCCCCAGGTAAGACTAGAATGTATCTTTCACATCTCAGGTAAGACTAGAATACCTTTGCTCATTTCGCAAGTAAGTTCCAAATAAAATTAAATTACTTCAATGATATCTGAAGTTGGGCTAAAATACCTCACTCATATCCCAAGTAAGGCTAGAATATTTTGCTCATTTTGCAAGCAATTCGAAATAAATTTAAATTATTTCAATGATGTCTGAAGTCAGACTAGAATACCTCACCCATATCCCAAGTAAGTTTAGAATCATCACTTATTTCCCAGGCCAATCTAGAAAATCTCACTCATACCTGAAGTAAGGCTAGAATACCCCACTTGTATCCCAAGTAGGTCTGGAATATCTTACAGGGATGCCAATTTTCCGGATTTCCGGATTTTTCGACGTTTTTAGCGACGAGAAAGAAAATCCGGGTGTTTCGGCGTTTTGAGCGATGGAGAAAAAAAATCCAGCGTTATCCGGATAACATTCATGAAAATGAAATACGCGAAGGACGAATCGCACGAAAACCGGAAGTTAGATATTTTACAAACTTCCGAAATGCGCGCGCACATGCCTGTAACGAGGTCAGAAGGATACCGGTGCTATATTTAGCACTAGACCTCGCGGAAAGTGTAAACAGTGCGCTCGGTCATCAACCAAGAAAGGACACTGAAGTAAAATGAATAGTCAAGTCCTGCCCAGAATCCATTGTTTTCTATGAATTATATTTATTATTATAAATCTGATTACATCCGTAAGCTGGAAAAAGATGGATACGTTTGGTGCACACTGTTCAGTAATAAACTAGACCACAGCACACCGGGAAAGAAGGCACCCAAGCTCTAAGCTTCAAGGAATGGTCACATCGTAACACTAACAGTAGGATTCCGGCGAGTTTCAAGGACATTAAAGAGAAAGAGAATGCAGCCAAACTTTCAGCAGCTTTTTTGTGAACTTGGCGTGAACCATTGAATCCAGCTCAGTCTGAACTCCGCAGGTCAAAGCACTACTCGGGAGGATTTCCATACGTGGTAACTGGCGATAAGGAGTTACACTCTCTTCGACTGATGCTCCTATCTCAGTGGGCATTAGTGTTAGGGATAAGGTTAGGATTAGGGTTTGGGCTGGGGGGGGGGGNGGGTAGGGTTAGGGTTGTATTAGTACGTTTTTCGGAATTAAGGTACTGACCATAGTTGTAGGAGTTACCACATATGGAAATCCTTCCGCACTACTCATTTGTGCATATTTTATCAGGACCAAATAAGAGATGACAAATGTAAGTTATGGGTAAAAGATGGTAAAAGTAAAATAACGTGCACCTTGTTTGTTTAAATTTCACGGTGATGTATTCAGAAGTGAAATTATGAAAGGAAAAATTAGATTTTTATCCTAAGTGACAGTTTGCAGTTCCCGCTCACCACTGATATGGCTATTCCTTGCCGTGTGTAGATATATTAATTTCTATACTTTATCTGTGCCGAAGAAATTTGGGCCTTAAGTTATGTGGACACAATTCTAAAACTGACTTTTCTTTAACCTTTATTTGGTTTTAATAAATAATGTTTACTTTAATGCCTTATAATTGTGGAAAATGATTCAGAATTAAAAGCACAATGGTTGCGTTGGCTTCGATACGCCGTGCGCTCGAGCAATTTTCAGGATTTTTTTTGGTCAGGCATTGGCATCCCTGATCTTATTTATATTCCAAAATACATGTTTAGAATATCTCATAATCATTCATGTCCCTCTGACTGTTCACTTACCAGGTGGTTGCATAATAATGTTTTTTTCTGATTGGCTGTGGTTGTCTGTTAATGAGTTTGATGTTTCTGCCTGGTGATTACTGTCTGTCTAATCCAGTATGGTTGTTGGTCTGATGCCTATTATTATTATTCATCTGCCTAATGTTTTTTTTGGTCTGTCTCCAGAGACATGTTAAATCGTGTATCACATGTGACCCTGGATGACCTTGAGCGTGTGGGACTGAAGTACATTGTCCCATTGTTTGACCCGTCCCAGGTCCGTTGTGCTATGTGTGTTAACCCCACCAAGATTCAGCATACACAAGAGATATTTTTAGAGTGAGTGACTGTAATCTGTGTGTGAACTCATGTCCTTGGCTTATGCAGGTCTTCACAACTGCTGAAAACTTCTTACAGTTTATCTTTTGGCCAGTTGATCCTTAACAGTAGTTAACAGATAATGTGTTGCCTGTTTGTAGTGTTGTGTTGTGGAGAAAATGTAAGCCACCACATCTGGTTTGGTCTGTTGTGACCGCAAGCTCTTCCAGTGAAACTCCTCACCAGCAATATTCTGCACTGAATTGTCATCAAAACATCTACAGAAGGAAATAACTGATGATTTTATGCCTTTAATTCTTGGTTTCAGAAGTCCTTGAATAGTCCTTAAATTGTATTTGATTTATGTTTTTCAAAATGAGCAGGAGCCTGTATATCCCAAAGCATGACGTAGTTCAAGTTGTGTAGTGTTTCCATGTGAAGTTCAAGTTGTGTGCTGTATCAGTGTACAGTGCAGGTTGTGTGGTGTGTCAGTGTACAGTTCAAACTGTGTACAATGTCAGTGTGAAGTTCCAAGTTGTGTACTGTATCAATGTGAAGTTGTCCTCCAAGCCACTCCTCTTTAACCCCAAAATAGCCCAGACTGTGCAATACATTCTAGTTAAAAAAGGCTTATTTCTATACATAGCCGATGTTACTGGGCACAGAGTTGTACAGGGATGTGTGATAAGCTAACATGTTTATAATGTTTGCTAGTCAACTAAACCTCCTAGAATGTTTTCTGTTGGGGAAGGAACAGTGGAAATCTTATATTCACTAGATGATATAGGATTGAGTACCAGATTTTTTTTTCCATGTTCCATGAATTTTACTTGCAGAGAATGTAGCATCTTATTAGAGTTACTTACAGTATAAAGTTAGGATGTTGTTGGATTTACTAGCAATTTTAAGCTAGAATACTGCTTTTCTTACTGTAAACATGGAATATTGTTTATTTTAATTACAGTAAACATGGAACATTGTTTATTGTTCATTTTTATTACAGTAAACATGGAACATTGTTTATATTTCTTATGTTAAACATGGATCATTGTGTATTGTATTTACAGTAAACATGGAATACAACTGACAGAGATTCAGCTAGAGGATCCGTCTCTCTCTGCACTGTGAAGTTGAGATGCAATGTACATTGGAAGAGTTATCACCGACAGCCCAGCCTAATTCTACAGCCGTGTTCCCAGCAGCTGAAGTTGATGTGTATTATATGTGATGTAATACTCACAGCTACAACCACACCTCACCACCAGCCCCCACAGCTACAACCACACTTCGCCCCTAGATACTACAACCACACCTCATCACCAAACCCCACAGCTACAACCACACTTCACCCCTAGATACTACAACCACACCTCATCACCAAACCCCACAGCTACAACCACACTTCGCCCCTAGATACTACAACCACACCTCATCACCAAACCCCACACTATGATCATCATCAGACCTTATATGCTTCCACCCTAACAATATCTTAGTTTTATACCCATCTCAGTTTTGGAATGGATCATCAAACAAAGCGTAGCACTCCCACTTCCTCCAAGACCAGAACAAGAGTATCAACAAGTTTAACAAGTTTATCCTAGTACAGACAGGTCCCCTCCCCCCTTCCTCTTTTAAACACCATCACCTTCACAGACAGTAGTGCTAGTATGAGTGAAGTGGCACATATTGAAACTTCCAGTCAGAAGACATGGGAGACACCAGGAAGACAGGCATAAATGATTTGTATATAAACTGAAGTACCCAGCCTTCAGTATCTCAAGGCAGCACAATCTACCCTGTGTTATTCCATGTACGGAGCACATTATCCCAGTGTGTAGCCATATTTCTGTGCAGTTTGATCCATGTGGTGTGTAGCACTGAGATCCTGGTGTCCAGCACAGTGTCATCATTCAGTGTCTACCATAGATCACTTGTAGTTCTTTAGCTGTGACGCTTCTGTAATCAAAGATTATCTGGGGTTATTTTTAAGTACATGAAAGAGGCAGAGGATCTTTACTAATGGGACTAGCAAGTTTTACTCTGGACTGCACAGACTCAGTTAGAGCCTAGAATCTGGTGTTAGTTTGGGTTAATTTTTGTTTTCACACCAACTGTTTTAGCTTCAAATTACAGTAGAAAATTACAACAGAACACACTTAGAACTACATGGAACACACTTAGAACTACATAAAACCCACTTAGAACTACATAGAACACACTTAGAACTACATAAAACCCACTTAGAACTAAATAGAACACACTTAGAACTACATAGAACACACTTAGAACTACATAGAACACACTTAGAACTCATGTAGAACTACATAGAGTGCTGTTCTGAAATGTTTTTTATAGCAGTTTAATTAGGTCATTTCTATAGATATGATGTCTTATTAGGGGCAAGTTAGTGACAGATGTTGGTGTGTGTCTGCAGAGAGACGGCAGGTTTTAATGATGACTAGTCAGCGCTAATGTTACGGTGTACAGTGTTCCCTCCACATTCTTTCAGCCTCCAGATCACAGAAAGTTGGTTCCACTGGTTAGTTTTGTGATCCACTGGATGTTACTTTTACTTGGCCTGAATATATTTGCAGGTTATGAATTTAGTTGCCCAGTAGAGATACATTTTGTCAGAGTAGAAATAATTTTATTTTTCTTTTGAGTAGATATGGGACTTGTCCTGCATCTTTTTGGAGGCACTCTGAACAGACGAGTGAGTTTGTTTGTAGTACGGCTGTTTCTCTCAACATTTTCTTTGCTGACTGGTCATTTTACTAAACTTTGGATTCAATGGCAGGAATAGGGAGGACTTTAATGTCTTCATCAAAAACTGAATTTATGTCGTTACATTTTCACATCATGCTTTGCACTAGCCTTCTATTCTTTCAATATTCTTTGTTCAGAGCTGCCAACCAGTTTGAAGTTTTCGTACTTCATAAAAAAATCCACCTCAGTAAGAAAATACCAAACGTATTTTTCAGATAAGAAAGAAAATTTACTAAGAAAGTTGAGGGCTAGATCTAGATGGATTTCTCTTCTTGCTCTGGAGCAGATGACATTTCTCTTTCTCTTAATCTGAGATGGAAAAAGTAGTTTATAATCTATGGATGTGAGCATTTTATACCCAGCTACAATCATTACAGTTATCTGTGCAGTTGAAGGTCTCTGGTGACCTTTGACAGACTTGCAGCACGACATAAATGATGTCATGTTGGCAGTGGCCTATTAAGGAACTAAAATCTGCCCTCTGATCGTCCTGAAATATAGAACTGAGCAGCTTTCATGTGTTTCTTTTGTGGGGAGGAGAAACTAACTTACAGAATGAGGACTTTCCAATCTTATTGTTATCGGCGAGAATTTTTTAAGATCTGATCAGTTTTTGAGGGAAAGTAGGGGGATTTTTTGTCTGAAAAAAAAAAAAAAAGAAGAATGCACCTATTGAGAATTGCAGTTAGATTACATGTACAGTATATTGGAGAGATGTACAATGGAAAGAATAGCTGATAGTGAAACACAAATAGTATTTAGCTGCAGTGAGTGACTCCATGACTGTAGTTAAAAGCTGCAGATAAGTCATAGTCATGGACCATTGAGTACTAGAAGCAGTAACTATCGAAAAGGACTTAAAATATGACTAACCAACTAAATAATCAGACATTTATTTAAGCTTTGGCGAAATTATTTTCCCGCACTGATATGGGTATGAAAACTAGGATCAGAATATGAATTTTTGATGGTTGGAATATGAAAATTTAGATGCTGGGATCGGCAAACCTGTTTGCATTGTAGGGGAAAATCATCAGGCCGTGCACCACTGACAGATAACTTTTACAAAAAAGATTGTGAATATTTCTGTCAAATTGTACAGTTGGAGCCAGAGTAGATTGCTGTTGTATATATAATATATTATATTGCATGATCAGGGATATAACTTTGGCATAATTCATGTGCCCTTGGCACTGAAGAAGATAATTTAGTGAGTGACAGCATAGAGAGACAGTTTTTTAGCTTTGTCTTGTTTTTAGGAGGTCATTTGTGCTCATTTCTTAGGCCTGTGATATACAGTATGTGACATTCTCAGGGAAGGCCAGTTCAGGTGACCCATGGCATCCACTGCTATGCAACAGAACAATTCTATCTACATCAAAAGTGTGAGCATTATGTCTGTGTCATTCTCTCACCTGTAGCCGTGTGAGTGTCAGTCTGTCAGCTGTAGCCATGTCCGTCTATCAGCTGTAGCCGTGTCAGTCTGTCTGCTGTAGCCATGACAGTGTCAGTGTATCAGCTGTAGCCATGTCAGTGTCATTCTTTCAGCTGTAGCCATAAGAGCAGTCCTTGCTGTCCAATGTGACTCATGTGTCTTCTGTTGTCACATCAATCATCTTTGTATGTAGAGTCAAGTCCGCATAACTGCAGCCTCTTAGGAACACCAGTGTCATCAGGAAAGTTGCAGTGAAAGAAGTTGAGATTAGGTGATGTTGAAATTAGGTGATGTTGAAATTAGGTGATGTTGTTTGAGATTAGGTGATGAAGTTTATGTTGAAAGTGCAGTATTTTGTTATTTAAAATATGTTTGAATTAAGTGGAAGTGGACATTGATGAGAATTAAAGAGTGTGTATTACAGTGAGCTGCACTCTCCTGCCATACAACACAAGCAGGTGCAGGTTATGGTAGAAATCTCCTCTCCCTTCATCCTGGCTTTGTTTTAGTCATCTAGTAACTCACATCAGTAGAGACAAATGATGACTGCTCATATTACTGTCTAGTGTAGCTTTATTTATGTTTTCATTTTCTTTCTTTTACCATTGTTTTGAACTAAAGTTTGGGCGAAATGTATTACCCTTACTTCACAAAACTTAACAAATTGTTTTACCCAACCCCTCCTCCTTACCCTCTCCCCTCCCCCACCCACCACCTCCAATCTTTAGCACAGTCATTGCTTTGAACAGCTTCATAGGCTCATATCATGAACAGCTTCATAGGCTCATATCATGAACAGCTTCATAGGCTAATATCAAGTAGTTGCCAGGACAGAGTATGTGGCTGCGTGGATGGAATATTTGCCAATGTGGAGTAATGAACCAATCAAGGGAGCGGGTCCTGAAATACAAAATGTCTTTAAGAATGCTGATTGTAAAATGTTTTGTGGGAAAGTGAGTCAATTCTCAACATGAAAGTACAGTACAGTATATATTTGAGGCTAAAGTTCATCTTGTAGTCACCATGACTAAGTCATGTGTCTCAGTGAAATTCTTTGTCGCATCACTCCAGTGGATCAGTTACTTGTTGTTATGGAAAGCTTTGCAGGAATTGCTGAAGATATTTTTTTCTTTGGTTTCCTGGAGCAGAACAGTTCTAGAACATTGTGTCAAATTTTGATAAAGATCAGATGAGTTCTGTTGGCTTAAATTGCCCAGTAATGTTAGACTAATCAGTTACTGATATGTGTTTCAAAGTGGTATTAATTGATGATGGTATTGAAGGTGTGATATTTATTAGTATGGATGTTAACTATTTAATACAAGCAATTGAACAAATTTGAGTATATGTTTACATCTCATATTGACAGAATATTTGATTCGAGTATTTGTAACAAATGATGCTGAGAACAGAGATGCCTACCCTCCTGCATTTTGCAGGAATTTCCTGCAATTTGGCATTATTCCTGCATTCCCGCATGCTACTTAAATTTCCCAAAAATGGCCTGCCAAATAAGAAACTGATACCATCAACCAGTGTATCCAGTATGACTAGCTAACTTTGCTCCATGCTCTTATCAAAAGTACAGAGCCACTTCGGAAATCAGTCTTTTAATAAAGGGATGTCACTCTGAATAGTCTGAATTGTTTGGAAGTGACAAGATGTCTGTTGACTTGGTTCAGATGTGTCGGCCTAATGTGATAAATTTAAAATGATTGTAATGTTGTTTTCAGATCAACAGAGCTTTTATATTAGCCTGTTTTATCAACAATATTATGGAAATTGAAAAGTGTTAGTGATAAGAAGGTAGAAAGTCAAGATGTTAGTTGAAAATGTAATGAGTGGTCAGTTTAGCAAAATAATGTCAAAATAAGAGCTGACATCAGAGCCTAGTTTCTGTTCCCCAGACCTGTGGAATGGACAGTATGTCACACAATGCCAACAAAAAAAAACTGTACAATATCAGGACATGGCATTAAGTCCAGTAGCAAAAACTCAAATTGTGATGGAATGTCAGTGGTGAATTAAGAAAACAGGCCTAAATCTAGTTATGATTTTCTTCAGCGCTCACTTTTATTAGTTTTAATGCTTTAATTCAGACAAAACAAAACATTCCTCATTCTGTTATCGTTTATTTATGTGAAGAGAACTGCTTTTTAATGATAAGAGGTGAAAGGTGTGCTTTGTTTGTTTGCTAGTCACATGTAGTGTTTGTGAAAATTCCCTCATTGGTCAAGAAATTCCTTCATTTGAGAGGGGAAATTCCCTCATTGGCACACCCAGAGGTAGGCATCTCCATAGTATAAGAGGTATCTATCAATACCTTCTGATAAGAAGAAGACAGAAATACAGTATCTAGAACAGTTGTGTGCAGAAGACAGGAGGGAAATGGTGTAAAAGCAATCTGAGGAGAAAAAGGCTGCCATTAGAAGGTGGTCCAAAAGTTCTCCAGGAGTGGCAGGACAGAATGTTTTGAGGTCTTTAAGATTCCACTTTGGAACTTTCCTGAATTTCAAATGCCATTTTCTCTGCCTTTCAGCACAAAATTTCTTTCGCCATCATTTTTAATGGACCAATCAACATAAAATTTGGCACATGACTACTTTATAGGTTTGCAAAGAAACTTATAGGAAGACATTTGGAATTTTGTCCATATTTTTGTGGTATATTTGTGGTTTTAGGGCTAACAATTAACAAAAAAGGGGGGGGGGGATGNAAAAAAGGGGGGGGGGGATGGGGGAACTGACTTCTTCATACATGCCAATTTTGAAACCTCATAAAATCTCTAGTTTTTGGATACTAGACTAGGCATGGGAATGTGTATGCAGTTTCAATATATCCCATTTTACCTGAGGAAGAAGATAATTTTGAAGATCTTTTCTGTTAGAAAATCCAAGATGGCTGCCCCATTGTAACCATAATGAAAAATCAAATGTTTTGAACTTGTTTTCCACTAATTTGAACCAGATGAATGAAAATACAGTATCAAGCTTAAAATGATGTGGCATGAGGCATGTGGGAAATCACCCTCTGGTCCAACAAATACAAAATTCTAGCAACCTCAGCTCTAACGAGGTCATCGACTTGAAGTAATGCCGTCGCACATCCATTTCACCCGCAATAAAACTATCGGCAGCAAGCAACTCCCGAAGGTTTACGTAACAATTGTTACAGTCTACAACTTACAAGACTGAGTCAACATGAAAGGTTACCGGTAATATCTGCGTGTGCAAAGGAACGGAGTAGGGAGGGAGGGGATGGAGGGAGGACATCCTGGCGATCAACGGAAGAGTAATTAAAGCCTTTGAAGTCTCTGCAAAGCAAGGGCGAGGGGTATGGACAATGGAACGATGGAATAATAATTATGCTCGGCTGATAATGACCAAGTCTTTTGTTTCGACTGATGATTGTGCGAGGTGAAATTTTAATCAGAGATTCAGAGACGGTGATTGAAATTATTCGTTTCGCAACATTTACACTACTTTGTCTATAATTTTTTTAAAAAAAATAAATTGGTACGTGTATCAATCCGCGATGTTGTCAGGCTGATGGTGTCTGGAGTCCAGGGTAGCAACCAACGATATTTTTGAAGTGCTAAGTACCCTTTTAGCTAAAGGTTTTCACTAGAGATATACCAGTTTTCATATAACTTGCAGAGACCTCTGCTTCAGTGAGGACTGAAGGTCGGTCCCGGCGACCTCGTTAGATCCGAGGTTCACTGTATTACTGTATGTGATTTTCAGTCTGTGTTTGTGAGTCGTATCATACTTGGGTGCAGAACTTATGTGAGTTAGGTCTCAACTGTTCGAATTTTTACATTGATTTTAATATTTTATGTATATTTTGATGATGCAGAGTTTGTCTCTACAGTCTTAAAGCACAGAGAACGAAAAATGAATAATGTTAATGATCATTGATTTGCTCTCCCTTTACAATTTTTATAATGTAAGTGAATTCTATTCTCTAAAATAAACTCTATAATGTGTATATCAATATGTCTATCTCTATATTCTCTTTAATTCATAGCTCTTGTTTGATCTTATGTTGAACAATGAACTTTTGTGTTAAAGAACTTTTCAGCTATGGATGTGAAATTATACATAGATCCTTTTATCCTTTTCTTTTCTCTGTGTAGAACCAGCTCTGCCCACCATGCAGCTTGCCTGCACTAAACACGACATAGGGCACACCACAGAGCACCTGCATGAGGAGTCCTATTTTCACAGGTGTGCCAGAAATGCAGTTGATAGCCTTCCAAGACAGTCTTTTTAAAGTATGCAGTAACTGATTCAAGTCACAGATTGTAGCTCAGCACTTTTAAAAATTTCCCTTTTCCCAGCACACCATGGTGGTGTGTACTGTGTAGACAAGATTTCATGAGATTCCTAGCAGCTACACCTGGGTCAGAGCTGACATTTGTCCACCATACACGTAGAACATAATGTGTTGACCAGAATTTTATTACATTGTCATTAAACTTCATGTCACACATGGTTGATGCAGGTTCTCTTTAGCACACTCTCTGTGAACAGCTGCTTGAAGGGCTGTATACATGTATGAACAGCTGCTTGAAGGGCTGTATACATGTATGAACAGCTGCTTGAAGGGCTGTTTACATGTATTAAAAGCTGCTTGAAGGGCTGTATACATACATGTATGAACAGCTGCTTGAAGGGCTGTATAGTATGTATGAACAGCTGCTTGAAGGGCTGTATACATGTATGAACAGCTGCTTGAAGGGCTGTATACATGTATTAAAAGCTGCTTGAAGGGCTGTATACATACATGTATGAACAGCTGCTTGAAGGGCTGTATACATGTATGAACAGCTGCTTGAAGGGCTGTATACATGTATGAACAGCTGCTTGAAGGGCTGTATACATATATGCTGAACAGCTGCTTGAAGGGCTGTATACATATATGCTGAACAGCTGCTTGAAGAACTGTATGCATGTATGAAAAACTGCTTGAAGGGCTGGTATGTATTTTTTTTTTTCTGTCCATGTTGTCATATTATTATGGATGAGTGATTGTCCTGCTCCACTGAAATGCAAGGTACATGAGGCAAGAGTGAAATGAGACTTGAGTTTGATGTAATGTCTTGAATTTTTGTATGTGTGCTGTATGACAGTCATCCAGCCAATCTAGACTTGGAAATCTTGAGAGATAGAAAATTGATGTGTGCATTAACAGTTTCCAACCAGATGTGAGTGTATCAACTTTCTCAACATGATTCTATTGTAATCATACGCACAACAAGAAGTCAGTAAACATGGCTGGTCCAGGACGATCACAGTGGTTGATCAGAACCATTTCTACAGGGTAGAACTTCCGGTCTTTGGCTCTTGTAGTCCATTCACACTTGGCCAAGCAGATCTGCAGAGAACCAAACTTGGTCCACCAAGACATGTTTTTAGTGATCATATATATTATATATCTAATAAATGTATGGGACTCCATTACCCTTTGATTCAGGTCATGTTTTGCAATTTAAGTTTGTGACTTCCATGTTCATTTCCCTGTCTTTGAAAGTGAGAGGAGTATTAGTCTCTGGCACAGTCACTTGAAGCTGGTGTGCTTTATGGAATTGTTTTATACTGGATGATGTCAGTTCTTATACTAAAGCATGAATTATACCACATCTCTTATTTCACGGTTTGGCTCTTTGGATATTCAGTATGCATGATATTTTGTGGAGTCATGTTTTGTTCACACTGTGACTGACTGCCG
Organism: Ellobium chinense; assembly: GCA_033807755.1. NCBI lineage: Eukaryota > Metazoa > Mollusca > Gastropoda > Ellobiida > Ellobiidae > Ellobium > Ellobium chinense. The sequence goes on from JAWQUT010000627.1 coordinate 30,140, forward strand.
AGTTGAAGAGATACAAAAGAGAAACTGATATCAGTTGTCTGTCAGGGCAAGTCCAGTGTGGCCACAACCACTCATCCTGAAGAGGGCAGTGGCCAGATACCAACATTACTCACTCATTCACTGGCCAACATTATTCACTCATTCACTGGCCAGCACTACTCAATGACCAACATTATTCACTGAACAACATCACTCTTCACTCACTCACTGGCCAGTACTATTCACTCATTCACTGACCAATATTACTCACTCATTCACTGGCTGACACTATTCACCCGCTTACTGGCCAATACTACCCATTGACCAACATTACTCACTCACTGACCAACAATACGTATTCACTCACTAACCAACATTACTCACTCATTCACTGACCAACATTACTCACTCATTCACTGACCAACATTACTCACTCATTCACTGGCCAACATTATTCACTGACCAACATTATTCACTGGCCAACTTTACTCACTCATTCACTGACAAACATTACTCACTCATTCACTGGCCAACTTCTAGTAGTGTAGCACCAACATTCCTGTTCCAAACAGGTTCTAGTAGTGTAGTCACAACATTAATATTCCAAACAAGTTCTAAATGTTATCGCTACAGAGTCTGCAAAAGTAAAGAAATTGCCGCTTTACTTTGTATTGTGCTGTGATTCTGTAAAGCTTTCTACCTACTCGCTCTTCTACGCTACAGTCTGGGAGAGTAACCTGGACTGTACCCTCATGGTTCATGTGTGACGATGCTGACTTTACCCGGTGAGACAACATGCTTGTGCTGTCAATCAGTGAGCCAGCATATGACAGACAATGAACTACTGTAATACTGTATATTTTATGACACCTCCTGACAGTCAGTTTGTATACTGTACTTCCATGCAGCCATTGGCTACAGAAATCATCCTAATCATGTAAGAATTTGTGTAAGGGTGAACTAGATGTATCGTTAGAGCTAGATTTTTATGTCTTCACTTTATTATGACTAATAACGACCGTTAAAACCAGAATATCAAGGAGAGAAAACATGGATTGAGACTAAGCCCAACACAACTGGATTCTTTTAATCACTTAATGCCACATAAAACCGTACATGATTCCATTGTACTCTCAAGGGAATAACAAAAGCCTGAGGTCAGGGGAGTTTTGGGGGTGCGGGTGGGGTGGCATCTATAGATAATACACAGAGCGGTCAAATTCAACTACAGTATAATTTGATACTGTCCAATATCTGCACGGCTTGCAGCCATAGAAGATTAAAGCTTGAATAAGCCAGAATATTGTAGTTGGAATCCATTTAATATTTTGCACAGCTGATCTCTTATACGTATAGCTTGGTTTAGAAAGATTGTACAGTGCTGCATATGCTGTAATTCTGAGGTAACTTAAATTTTCATTCACTTCATAAGTACATGTATGTTATTAACATGTTAATTTGATCTCTATTTGGTAGAGTTCATATTCTTCACCTCTTCGATAGTTTGTATTTTTTTCAATCTCATCTGTATATTCTTTACATCTTCTGTGTAGTGTTATGCTTTACCTTGGCTATGTAGCGAATATTCTTTACTGTGTTTTCTTAACTTCTACTGTAGTGAGTGTAGTGTACATGTTTTGCATCTTCTGTGTAGTGTATATTCTATACCTCTACTGTGTAGTTTATATTCTTTACATCTTCTGTTTAGTGAATACTGTATATTATATTCTTTACCTCTACTATAGTGTAGTGTATGTTCTTTACCTCTTCTGTGTAGTGTAGGCCTATATTCTTTACATCTACTACTGTATTTAATGTTTATTCTTTACTTCTACTGTGTAGTGCATATTCTTTACCAACATTACTCACTCATTCACTGACCAACATTATTCACTCATTCACTGACCAACATTATTCACTCATTCACTGACAAACATTTACTCATTCACTGGCCAACTGTACTCACTCATTCACTGACCAACATTATTCACTCATTCACTGACAAACATTCACTCATTCACTGGCCAACTCTACTCACTCATTCACTGATCAACATTATTCACTCATTCACTGACAAACATTCACTCATTCACTGGCCAACTGTACTCACTCATTCACTGACCAACATTCACTCATTCACTGACAAACATTCACTGGCCAACTTTACTCACTCATTCACTGACCAACATTACTCACTGTGTAGGTATTTTACCTCTACTGTATAGTGTACATTATATTCTTCACCTCTACTATAGTGCAGTTTATATTCTTTACATCTTCTGTGTAGTATATATTTTTTATCTCTAGTGTGTAGAGTATATTCTTTAGATCTTGTGTTGTGTGTATTCTTTAGATCTTCTGTGTTGTGTACATTCTTAACCTCTACTGTGTAGTGTATATTCTATTTTTCTTCAGTGTAGTTTATTTTCTTTACAGTTTTTGTCTAGTGTATATTCTTTACATCTTCTGTGTAGTGTATATTCTTTACCTCAACTATGTAGTGTATATATACCCCTTTACTGTGTTGCTTATATTCTTTACATCTTCTGTGTAGTGTATGTTCTTTACATCTTCTGTGTAGTGTATGTTCTTTACCTTTACTGTGTAGTGTATATATTATGTACCTTTACTGTGTAGTGTATATTCTTTACCTCTTCAGTGTGGTGCATATTCTATTTACCTCTTCAGTGTAGTGTTTATTCTTTACCTCTTCTGTCTAGTATATATTCCTTACCTCCACTGTGTAGTGTATATTCTTTACCTCTACTGTGTAATGCATATTCTTTACCTCTACTGTGTAGTGCATATTCTTTACCTCTACTGTGTAGTGCATATTCTTTACCTCTACTGTGAAGTGCATATTCTTTACCTTTTCTGTGTAGTGCATATTCTTTACCTCTACTGTGTAGTGTATATTCTTTACCTCTACTGTGTAGTGCATATTCTTTACCTCTACTGTGTAGTGCATATTCTTTGCTTCTACTGTATAGTGCATATTCTTTACCTCCACTGTGTAGTGTATATTTTTTACCTCTACTGTGTAGTGCATATTTCTTTAGCTCTTCTGTGTAGTGTTATGTTTTTTACCTTGAGAACTTGTCTTTGCAGAAGGAATAACATAACACAGCTAAGAAGGAGATTACTACAGTATGTGAAATGCATAATTTATTTATGAATTTATTCAAAAGGTCATGAAAAGATACATTGCACATGTACATGAGGAAGAGACAGACAGTCATAAATCATCTGTCGACTGCTGGATGAAAGAAAGCCGCTCCCACCCCTTCATCCCCCCCCCCCCNCCCCCCCCCCCCACAAACCATAACCATTTTGATCTTTTGATCTAGAATCACAATATGTAGCACATGAGGCTGGTTAAGATATTCACTTATCTCTGTGCTCTTGCTATATATATATTATCTCCCCCTTCTCTCCAAATCACATGACAGTATATCAAACCGTGTCCCCAGCTAGACGTGTAGAAGAAGGCATCTCAGGCCTAGAGATCAATGGGACATAAAGTACAGCAAAATGCCAACTGCTTTGACTTTGTGTCATGAGCATTGTGGAGCGGCCGTGCACCGACTTACAGAAAGATAAGTTGTAGTTTCACTTGCTGGCTCAGCTGCTAGAGAACACACACTGACAATATCCAACTCTAGAGGAATCAAGGCATGACAGGAAAGGAAAGTGGGTGGGAGGAGAGGGGAGGCAAAATTACCAGACTCTTGCACTGAAGCCAACATCCAGCAGTCACAATCTAGACAGATACCATACAACAATCGCACAGTCTCACTCCAGGTGAAAAGAAAAGATGAGATTACTACAATACAGGTACAACAGACTGGGAATATCCACAGAAAAAAAAAAGTTTAGTAACTAACATAAAATGTAACGGTATCAATTGTGACATGATGACAACAGATGTCAGCAGCTGTTCACATGTTCACCTTGTCATGTATGACACATATGGCATGAGATGTCATCTGTCCATACGTACACTGTCATGTATGACACATATGGCATGAGATGTCATCTGTCCCCATGTACATTCATGTATGACACATGATGACATGAGATGTCATCTGTCCATACGTACACTGTCATGTATGACACATGGCATGAGATGTCATCTGTCCCCGTGTACACTGTCATGTATGACACATGATGGCATGAAACATCAGTGAAATGTGCTAAAACTGTTGATTTACACTCACACAGATCCTGCTAACTAGGACACCTTTCACACCAGATGATCAGAAAATGAGGTTCACTATAAATGTATTACAATATAACTGTATACCAGTATATGTAGTGCATTCTTCAAGTAGGTACTGTACTTTGTGACTACATTACTGGCCACAAAAAAATAAGAAAACTCCATATTCAATTAGCAACAAAACTGTAGAATGTCAATGAATAGAAGAAGAAGAAAGATATCTACATGTACTGTTTTGTATTACTGTGAGAGGGCTTAAAACTCTGGTATGCTTTTCTTTATTTCTACACTACCTTTCAAGTTGACAGATACCAATTTCCCACCATGTCTTTCAGATGACGTGAGATACCAACACGGGACTTCCATCTTATGTGTTCCCACAGTGGGCATCATTTTGTGGAATGCCAGTATTTCAATTGTAAACAAATCACAAAACTGAGCAGTAAAGTCTTCATTACCGTTCAACATCAAAGACAGGAATATTCTACACAGATACAGTGTAGTACAGTAGTAGCGAGATGAGCATTAAGTTGATGCAGTGGCCAGGTTGGTCTTGTCACTAAGTCTTGGATGATGAAGAAAGATTTCAACCAAGTACATGAGACTCTCTTTCTGTGTCTCTCTCTCTGTGTTTATGTACTGTATGTATATGTGTGTGTGTGTGAGAGAGAGAGAGAGAGAGAGAAAGAGATACTGCTACAGGAGATAACGGAAGAGTTAGTGTTAGTGTTACTGCTATGTGTAGATCTGGAGCCACCTGAACTCGCTTCCTACTGTGATCAAATGGTGTGGGTAAAAATAAATACATTTTACAATGTACGCGTTCATAACTTGAAACTCTACACTGTACACATCTGTGGAGCTGGACTTGTACCAAAGAGCTCACAGATTCAGTATTATTCACCTCTTCCCCCTTCTCCTCCCCTCTACTTCAGGCTAATAAATATTCCTATTATAATCATATATATATATCATAATAATCAGGCATAGCGATAAACTGTACATCCCGTGCCTCATGCTTAGCTTGGCAACTGGCAGACATGACTGTATAACACATTTAAGTACATGTTGATCCACTGTCAGTCACCGAGAATCTGCACAGACTTGACACAACTGACTAAGATGAATGGCCTGCTCTCAGCTTGGAGTTGAACAACTTAGTTTAGACAACAACAGCAACAATAACAACAACAAAAAACTTGGGGTCTGTATGACCACACACAAATTCCTAAGGTAGGACTTTGCACAATTTACCAATTTCCACTGAGAGCTACATTCCAGTCTACCTGTCCCAGTGCACAACTGAAAAGTGAAAGTTTTTAGTGAAGAAAGGAAAGTGAAACTTCAAATGTGACACTATTTCTATTATACCGTAACTCTTTTGCCATCACTATCTCCAAAATGACTGGTCCAATGAACATGATCCAAGCCAGAGAACATGGACTGGAGTAGGGAAAAGCCAGGTTAAAGTTAATGACTACATGTTAAAACTGAAAAATAGAATATTCTTTAGAATCTCAATCATATCCCCAGTTGCCTTCACAAACTTTAGTCTGCACAATGTAAATAATTCACCAAAAACCCATTCTCTCACCAAATACATAAACGGTTTTACAGAGTCATTCTCAAAAAATAAATAAAAAAGGTGTATGCATATCAAGTGTACCCATGAGCGAACTACTTGGCCGTGTGACCTGCCAAATGCTATTAATGTCAATTGTTATCACAGATCTGATTACACAAAACAGACGCAAACGATCAGGCTCAGCTTCTGAAATCATTTTATGTGTTGTAATGATAGAGATAACACTGTGATTTATCCTAGTCTCAGAAATACCAGACTGTGTCCATCTGTCCCCATTGAATCCATCGCCATGACCAAGAGCAGCAAGGATGTCCGACACATTATTGTCCCCACCATATTAATAGTTTCTACTACACTGACCTTTTGTCTCCTAATTCTTTTTATTCTTTGGTAATGAGAGATAGATAACTTGATGCACTCTTTCAATTGGTAATGAGGTCATTGATAACTTGATGCACTCTTTCAATTGGTAATGAGATGATAGATAACTTGATGCACTCTTTCAATTGGTAATGAGTCTAAATGAGATGATAGATAACTTGATGCAGTCTTTCAATTGGTAATGAGATGATAGATAACTTGATGCAGTCTATCAATCCACTTCCTCACCTAGCTGGTGTTTGGACTGTTCAGGCTAGTGGCAACTGCTCATGTTGTTCAATTACTGTGACTCTGTGCTTTGGCTTACACATATCGTCCGCTTTTCTTAAGTTTCTGATGACTAAATGTTATGTATTAAGTTGAATCGGTGTAAACCAACCAACATCAGCTAGTCGGGTAGTCGAGTACATGCAGTAAACCCACCATCTCTCACAATGCACTCGTTGTCTCAGCCGGCCATCTTTTATGATTACCAATGCGCTGCTAACCTCTCTCGCTTTCTCCACACTCCTGCTGGGAAGAATGTACTGTAGTTTGTAGTGAATCTATCTAGTCCTGTATTAGAACTGACAGTAACAGTTCAATGTCAAGTCTGAAATGCCCAAACACAGTGCTAGCTAAGATTACCTAATCCTCTCCTTACTACTGACTTTCAAGCATTTCAATGTTATTGTTATAGTTAGAGAAATTTGAATCAGAAAATTTCAAAATAAGAGGACTAGACTAGATCTCGATACATCAAGTTGCCATCGTTTAGTGTAAAGCACACTAAGCAATGCAGATATTGATTTCAGTTTTTCAGACTTCATTCAAAAGGCATTTAGAATAAAACTGGTCGTAGACAGTTTTTCTAACCACTGTTTGGTTGTGGTTGTCAAGTACCAAAATCAACACACTCCAACTCCAAGTACTAAACTCAGCCTGTCCTCACTGTGGTCATGGCGACTTGTGTCAGTAAATGAAGAGCAAAAGTTTTCTAATAATTACTTTGGAGAAGACGTTTATCACTGTGCACAACACCAGTTTGCATTTAAACAAAGCACAATAAGATCCATATTTGAAGTTAATCACCTCAAAATTTTGTACGTGCACTGACCTTTTCTCATTTGTTTTTACTGGTAACCTCAAAATATTTGCAGTTCACCCAGAAGTACATAATACTTTGCCTATTAACACTGGGACAAAGTCCATTCATTCAGATTGTACATACTGTATAAAGCTTGTGGGACTGTCTGTTATGAAAACTGGCCACGCTCTGGGCTGGACGTGTTTTGGTCACATGTATACCCTAATGAGCGAAGTCTAAGAGAAAATAAATGACCATTTTCTTGAATGGTCACTAATATGAGAAAATTCAATTACAGTATTACTTCTAAATCTACATCTTATTTTTACTTGTTTTTTGCTCACAACAATACTAGGAACATATTTTTCCCCAACCTTATATAGTATAAGGTTTGACTTTCCGTGAACTTGTTCAACAAAACTTGGTATGGAAAGGAAAGGAGTGAGAACCAGAGCAAGTCAGTGTCTTCCTCCATTACAAAAAGCTGCAACTCTCCCAGGCAATCACCTTTAAAGACAAAAATGACCAAGAAAATTTCTTCTTTCCAGACTGAAGTAGTTCAAAGAGATACACTCATAAAACTATCAGTCAAAGATTATGAACAAAAAAAAAAAATTAAGCACGGGTTGGTGATCTTGTTTACAATATAGCTTCACCTGTCTGACCTTCCTACAACAACCATTACAAACCTATTTGCCATGGCCTTGCATGCTGTGTGTACTAGCCAAGATATTCAGTGTTTGGGTATATTCTCTTCCCTGAAACTGGACTGAGCTGATTAAAATCTGATGTCAAAATCATTGTAGAATACCATGGGCTGCTATGACCTTTAGATCGATCTATCTATGCCATGTCTGAAGAGAAGTATTGCCCAAGATACGACAGACACACACACAGTGCCCCCCAGTCAAGATCAACAAAATGGATCGAAGTCACACGTGTTTATGTTATGAATAAGATGTTTAACACTCTATGGCATTGTAAAGTTATAATCTCATATACCTTCAGAGTCAGTAAAAACCCTGATTTTTTTTTTTTAATCAAGCCCCTGGTGACTCATAAGTCAGATTAATGACTGGGGTGATTTCAACTGTTACAAGTTCTGCTAAGACAAGCATACTAGAGTCTTCTCTCCTCTTCT
>JAWQUT010000627.1:39517-67461 GCA_033807755.1 Ellobium chinense
GACATACTAGGAATATAACAGTCCAAGAGATGGGGACATACTAGGAATATAACAGTCCAAGAGATGGGGACATACTAGGAATATAACAGTTCAAGAGATGGTGACATAATAATTAAGAATATAACAGTCCAAGAGATGGGGACATACTATGATAGCCTAGTCCGAGAGATAGTGACATACTATGATAGCCTAGTCCGAGAGATGGTATACTATGATAGTCTAGTCCGAGAAATGGTGACATACTATGATAGTCTAGTCCGAGAGATGGTGACATACTATGATAGTCAAAGAGATGGTGACATGCTACTTACTAGGAATATGGTGAGGTAAAAATAGTAGGATAGTGTAAAAAAGGGTGACATTCTAGGAACAGGACGGCACAGGAGATCTTGGGATAATACCAATAGGATAGTGCGAAGATAGTGAGATACTATGAATAGAACAGCACAAGGATGGTGAGATACCAGGAATAAGACAGAGCAAGAGACGTTGAGATACTAGGAGTAGGACAGCACAAAAGAGCAGATAAAATACTACATCACTTTCAAAAACTTTTGTTCTGCTTTAAGACTTAATAAACTAGCAATGTCTTGACAAAAACACTTGAAATTTGGTATGTTAAATGAGTTCAGCAAGGACTTTATAGGGACATTTTCTGCCTGTCAAAAAGCAAAGCCTGTAATTACACTGGTAAGAAACCTGTTGACATGTGACTGAAGGGCTCGGCCAAAAGGTGTTATCTGTTGACAGTATGATATGAGGAGGAACAATAGTCTTTCACGATACATGTCAATGTCCAGTTGGTATGTACTATATACTACTATGCAATATCATAATCTGAGCATGGGTTTTCATGAACGTCTTTTACCAGTTGCATGTTATGGGTGAAGATGTGAGAAACAGTAGGTTGGAGTTTTGTATTTTCTCTATTCTCCTGCTCATAACGGCTGACAATGTGAAATGTCAGAAAAAAAGAGAAGAGTGATCAGTGTGCTGCGATGGTGTAGATAACGAAAAATTGCACACATGTAGCTTACTGCATATATATGGTAAAATAGCATATCTTAATGCAACAAGTAATAATATCAATGGAAAATGGTGTATGTACCATATATAGGAAGGAGGCAATACAGATACAGAGCAAGTGTAGACATTGATTCTTGGTGCCTAGGTCTTGACTGGTTATAAATAGCATTTTATGTAGCTGATGATCAGGATATGTTGTTAATACCTTTGATTGATACAACATGTAATGCCCTGGCCCAGGGTGGACAACCAAAGGACAATGGTAGAGAAAATGGCAATGGCAGCGCTATGTTTTTCCTGTCTCTCTCATTGGCACAATAGCTGTCACACTATCATACGTTCATGTAGTTGTCACACTATCATACGTTCATGTAGTTGTCACACTATCATACGTTCATGTAGTTGATAAATTTAGGCCTAGAGCTCAAAAGCAGAAAAGGACTCACTGGTGCCAGCTTTGGGCTTAGTGCTGATACTACTAGTCTACTGAAATTCACTGACATTTAAAAATGAATTAAAATGAACTTAATATTAAATCATAAAGCCTCAAAATAGACCAACATCACTGTCGACAATACAAATGTGCAAACCAGGAAGATCAACACAGGACACTTTAGCCACATTTAGCTGCGCATACTTCTATAGTAACTGCTTCTTTTCGACATGCAAATGCAGGCAGGAAAGCTTTGATAGTTTCCACAAAGACGTCATTCAGGAGAGACAGATAAGAGATTTTGATTCACAGGCATTTCTCACATTTTACTGGCATCTGCAAACTGGATAAAATTAGGACAATTACAAATCTACAATCCTATCACTCTCAAATCTATCAGACTCTCAAATCTATCAGACTCTCAAATCTATCAGACTCGTCCAATTGTCAATGACAGGAATATTATTGTGTTTTGTTCAAAATAAAAAAAAATCTCTTTTCTTCCCAACATTTCGAGCCCTGTGATGTATGATAATTATAAATAATGCTCTTAGAATTTTGCAACCTTCATATTTCTGGCGACCCTCCAAATTCTTAGCGATGCAATTTAAAATTTAAAGCGCTACCAGATTTCACAAGGTGCAAATGCACAAATTTAATAATTGCTTAGATTTGTTACATCAAAATATGGTTCACCAAGGTCACTAACTCTTGTAGTGCAAGACTACAGTCCCCTGCTGATTGCGTGGCCATTGTTGTGGACAATGAGATGACCACTGTATGTGTTTTCTGTCGGCCAGTCAGGTGACACTGGCCTGTAAAATTCTATCACCGTGCTCAGAGCCTGGCAAGGAAATATATATATAGATATATTGCCGCATTCAAGTGAAATGAGCTATCGGTAGAATAAATTATTTTACCACATCACAAGAGTTAATCCACACATCTCATATACATGTATGTACAAATGTCCAAGTCATTCTATTGGACAGTTTTAAAATATCACATTTAATAGATGGCCAGAGTTTCTGATAGAAGATTAGGAAGAAGACATATATAGAGAACAATGAAAACTGAACATGCACAAACACACTAAATCATGGGCTGGACTTGCAGGAAGCCGAGAAGCAAAGACATCAAAAATATCACGGCCCAATTAAAAGACATTTCATTCTAACACATTCAACACAGTTCATTCTAACATCACGGTCAATGAAACTTGTCTGGGAACATTTCTTTCTGAAGATAATAAAGCATTTTATAAATATTTCACCTTCAAGTTCTTCTCTCCCTTTATCTCTGTATGGAATAAAACCGACAGGACTTATTTCATATATATGGTTTCCATGGACTGTTGTCAGTACTACTAGTCTACACAATATGATTGAAGTCACTTACACCTATTGCACTGTTTCTACTCATAGATAGAAGGGGAAGAGGAAGGGGAAATGCTCACCAAAAATGACGTTAGGATGAGTAACAAAATGCTTGTAATGTTAGTGTCACATGCAGATATTTCCTCTCTTTATAGTCACATACAGAAATGTCCATGGGAAAATGAACTGTCACAGTCTGGGTGTATGGTAAAGATGTCACAGTCTGAGTGTATGGGAAAGATGTCACAGTCTGGGTGTATGGTAGAGATGTCACAGTCTGGGTGTATGGTAGAGATGTCACAGTCTGGGTGTATGGTAAAGATGTCACAGTCTGGGTGTATGGTAGAGATGTCACGGTCTGGGTGTATGGTAGAGATGTCACGGTCTGGGTGTATGGTAGAGATGTCAAGGTCTGGGTGTATGGTAGAGATGTCACGGTCTGGGTGTATGGTAAAGATGTCACAGTCTGGGTGTATGGTAGAGATGTCACGGTCTGGGTGTATGGTACAGATGTCACAGTCTGGGTGTATGGTAAAGATGTCACAGTCTGGGTGTATGGTAGAGATGTCACGGTCTGGGTGTATGGTAGAGATGTCACGGTCTGGGTGTATGGTAGAGATGTCACGGTCTGGGTGTATGGTAAAGATGTCATAGTCTGGGTGTATGGTAAAGATGTCACGGTCTGGGTGTATGGTAAAGATGTCATAGTCTGGGTGTATGGTAGAGATGTCATAGTCTGGGTGTATGGTAAAACTGCCACAATCAAATGTGCTGTGAGATGAATGGAGGGTTGAGAGAAATTAAGGACTTGGAAACATTGAAGTGTCTTAAAGATCTAACAGTGCATTAGAATGTCTGTGGAAAACAGCATTTCAAACCCCCAAAATTGGCATCCAGAACTGTAAACTTTGCATGCAAAAAGTGGCAAAATTTGCACCAAAATCTGCAAATGTTCCTAAAATTTGTGACATAAAACATGGATTTTGCAGGCTCAATATAATGTCAAACAAATGGATTTTATAAAAACATACATTAAAACATCAAAATAACAAATGTAAAATCAAGATCGAGTCTAGACTTTATAAAACACAATTGCTATTAAAGGATAATCTTGGTCTGCAAAATGTAATGATAAACTTCAGTGAGAAATGCCCTGATATTTCTTGTTATAAATAAGAGAAACCTCCAAGATGCGGCTTTCAAAGTTTAGATGTAAGAAAAAAAAAAGCTTTGGAGGTTTAATGAAGACCCAAACTAACCCCTTCTCTGGCCAGCATTTTCACCCAAATTTCACAGAATCTGTATTATTGCTACTCGAAGTACATGTACTCTAAGCAACAATCTCTATTGGTGTTGACAAGATGGTCATTTGGGTCAATCTCTTGAGTGTCTCTTTGTCTCTCATGCCCACTCCTGTCACACACCAGTCCCTGTCGGTTTCTTGATGTAGTTCACACTGCCTCACAGCTCCTCATGAGCCCAAATCCACTCTTAGTCTTACACATGACGTATTCATGTATCATCGTGCTCAGTCAATGTCATCACTCAATTCTACTCTAACCAGGCACAAATTTCCCACTTCTCATAGCTAAGAGCGACCCAATTCTTCAAGAGAATTCAAGCCCTGATGATTAAGTATTACTGTCACCAAAGCCCGACGTGAGAAATAAATCATTCCAGCAGTGGACTCCAATGCAGTTTTGTTTAGTGTCAACAATTTGATGGAGTAAATAATGTCCGTTCTTTGTGTGGCAACTAGGCTAGGCCTGAACCTGCCGGCTTTGTTAGTTTCGTAACTTTGTTATCACCACTTCACAATTTTATTGTATTGTACTGATACCATATTGGTCTATGAGTGATGCCAAGTTATAGAAACAGGACATTTATGGATATAAAATGCTGCATTCCCGTTAATGTAATATTGTGACTGCAGCAGAAACAGTTCATTGCATGGCCAAAGTCGGCCAATTTGGGATGAAATTGTAGAAACTGTCAGAATTTGAGAAAACTTGCAAAATCCGGCAGAGCCTAAAAAATGCTGAAATTCATGGAAATTTGCGACTGTGAATGGGGGGGGGTAAGAAATTACAGAGAGGGCTGGCAGCTGAAAATGCCCAAATACTGAGCAAACCTCTGGGTTTTGTTATTTTCACTGTAAGTTTTGCCTCTTAACCATGTGTAAATTGATATGCAGGGTGCCTAGACACCTAACTAGTGTTGTTTTGTGCTGGAAATAGAGTAAAACATATAAACCTATATATATGCATATTGATCCCATCAGTTTATTAATCTGGATGTGTTTACTATATCTACTGAGTTTGATCTTAAGCTATGAGTATATGAGCCAGTTACACAGACAGATTTAGAAACTGTGTATATAATAACAAATGTGGTCACTGTTATCACTGCAGCAAAATCTTTTAAGATACATGCATTTGACAGTATTTTTAGAACTAGCCTCTTTGTGCATATTATTTCTGTCTATTCTCACTGGAGTTGGTACCTGTTACCAGCAAATGTTACAGTGCAGCTGTGACACTTCCCTTAAACCTTCACCGGCTGTTGATAAAAACTTCCTAGTAAGTCCGTCGTGGGGTATACAGTGCCCCATACTCCTTATATAGCAGAAAATAGAACCCCTGTGTTACGGATATCGTTGGGCATACAATGCCCCATACTCATTATGTAAGAGAAAACTGGAACCTGTGTTATAGCTTTCGTGGGGCATAGAGTGCCCCATACTATTTATATATAGTAAAAACACATCTTTTTCTAAGACTGTTGTGAGGCATGGAAGTGCCCATGAAAAATTACAAAGGAGAAAAAGAAAAAATCATAATATAGGCACGATATTAACTTGACATTCCTTTCATATCCGTAGGTGCTAGAGGAAGCATTTGTGTATGTGCAGTAAGTAATTATTTCATGTGTGCTGTATTCAAGTGCACGACATATTTCTTGTGACCGCCTATCATCATCTATCCATAGTCGTGATAGTTGAGGTCTTTATCACTTTCATCACCTTTTCTCTTATCATTATCACAGTCATTTGGCTTCACGTCGCTGTTTGTGCTAAATTTTCTGTGTTTTCCTTTTCATTATATTATAATCATTTAAATCATTAATTTTCACATATCTGACTTTATGGGCAAGAATGAATTATTACAGGCTAACAGACAAGATATGCATTTTCCTTTGTCTGACATTATTTTGTTCAGTCATATTATGAATTACGACCGGCATTAGACTTATGAATTGCTTAAGGATGAGCTGAAATTGGCATTAGATTATTAAAATTACATAGCTGAAACTCTCTACTAGAATACAATAAAAATATTCTTGATGCACTAGTCAGTTGACAGTCATGTCTCTGAGAAAAGAATTTCCATGAAGAGACAAATGAAAATTACCATGTTTAAAAGCATTGTGAAAAATTTACGATATTCATAATTGCTAATTGTCTTTCTGCTGGTATTCCTGATATACATGTAAGGTGTACAGGTTGATACTGAAACAACGATACCAATGTCATCTGTAGTGAACAGTTATAAGCTTCAAATTACACTGGTCAACATCTGTGTCATAGGTTGGTCAACTCAATGAATTTGGTAGACCTAATGATATCTATTTAAAAATTAAAACTATATGTGTGTCAAAATTTAATTCTGCACTTTACACTTGCGTTCCAGACCTTCTTAAAATGATTCTCTTTCTGCACTTATATTATATTTACACTATCGACATTCTTAAACGGGTATTGAAAACAGAAAATTGTTTACTTAAATACCAATATTTTTTCTCTGTTAAAAGATGCCTTGGTCAAATCAGTCAAAAGCTTTTGCTGTCGAAGAACCTAACAACGAACTCATTAAGGCAAACAACTGTTGATGACGTTCACACCAGGTTTGGGTTTCACAATTGAAAAGGTCTGAAAAAATGCAGAATGTATGCATGACTGAAATCCTTGAGGGAGAATAGAAAAGTTTGAAATCTCAGCCATCAGTCATGGGGTTTTAGATGCACCAGGTCCAAGCAAAACATCAAAGCTTATGAATGAGTTCCAGAATACATGCCTGGAAATATCTGTGAGGTGAGGAGTGCAGGTCTCCCCCCGTATACACCACTAGTGAGAGTCTCAGACCAATTCTGTGCCATGGTTTAGAGTTGTCTTGTAGAATATCAAAATTAAAGGTGGCTGCACTTTCTCTCTGAAAATTACCTATGGTCTCCACCAAGCCACTTTTGCAATAGGAGAAAATTGTTCTATTACCATGCATGTTTGTAATATGATGCACTAGAGCCACCAGGATTTTGCCAGTGACAAAAATGATGGTGTCACTAAAGTTCCAGCAACTACAGACACCTTTATCTGACAATGTATAATTCAGCTTTCAATTAAGGTTCTGGTCATCCAAATTCAACAGTTAAGCAGTTAAGTTTGACCGTGTAAACCAGGCAAAGTATTCTGCATTTCTGTTGTCTCAAGCGTGATTTTGTTAGACATAGCTGCTGCTTACAGTGGAATTGGAAGATGCACACCAACGTCTTATCATCTGTCTGCAGAGCACTGGCTAGACACAGTGGCAAGGCAGTTTAACTGTGCGGCTAGAACGTATTTGACATAAGCTTATGGCTATGGCCGAAGGTGTAAAACTCAGACTTTGCACAATGTAACCCTGTGTGTTGTCATGGACAGGCAAAGACATTTAATCATGTTTACAGACACTTGAAAGGCTGTTTTATTGCAATAATAGGGTATCACATGAATGAACATGGTCTGTACAACGATTCAGCTTTCCTTAAAACATAAACCCAGTGATGCCAGTCTTGAAGCTGATGCCAGAATGCTAATATGTAAATGGTTTCAGACCAAAATGGAAAGCGAACCAGGGTGACTTGATGACATCTAGTTTTCAGACAAAGCACATTGCTTGTTATCCAGCTACATCAAATAAGTTTTTAAAAAAAAACTGTATCTCTAGGGCCAGTCAGCCACCACTGTACGTACTTGGTGTACGTACTTGGTATATGTACTTGGTGTAGCCATGACTCAAAATACCATAGCTATAGGAGTAATTTTCTAGCTAAATTCGTAATTCGAATTCTGGTAATTTAAACCCCCTATGATGGTCCCAGCGATTTCAGCTTAAGCGGGATCGACTTAGACATTTTCATCAATAAACATTAGCGTCTTATTTAAATTAAATTAAGTAAAGAATCCACCCATATGACTGACAAAACACCACTAGCTATTTCATTTCTATAGAAATGATACGTCAGCTGCTTGTCCCATGATGGCCGACTCACTCCACTGAAAAATCTGTATATAAAAGTATTGGTACCTGGTATGCCCCACGATAGCCTTAATGACATAGTGAAAATTAACACACGATTAGTCTTTTATTTTTCAGTTTTCAAAAAGGCTCATATATCAAAGTGAAGCTAAGTAGGAACGTCTGGAATACATGAATTATGGAGGCAAATTACCTTTTCGTTCAAAAGTTTAACAAATTTGAAAACCTCTCTGGGACATAAAATATCTACGACAGCCGGTGAAGGTTAAAACTTGGACATCAAAGTCAAGTGAAATTAAGCAGAGAGGGCAAAGAGGAGAGATCTGTGTGGTTTGACTGCAGACAAAGCCAGGGAAAAACATTTCATGACATGTAGGGCAAGAAGAAAAACATTCAGCACTGTCTGTACAGTTACATCCAAAAAATAAACATGGGTAGATATACACACATTCTAAACATAGACAGACAGACACAGACAGACAGACAGACAGACTGACAGACATTCTACAGCATGCTGCTTGGCAAGGCTCTTGCTTGTTCCACGGGCAAAGTTCATGCAGCATGCACAGGTCACAGGGCAAGGTCAACAACAAATTAGGCCATGGTCAAACATCTGTGAAAATAACAAAACAGATCCATGCTGTTACATCAGGTAGACGGACATGTTGACATATTTCTCTCATCTAAACTGATACTCAGCACCTTTTAATATACACTGCAGCATTTCACTGCAGAGATAGAGGGGAAATTTAGGAAGGAGAGGTAAATATTGTCACCTGAGAGCTAGTTTTGCACATCATAAGGTTTGACACAAAATGATCATGATCATTCCTAACAGACCAATGACTAGAATTGTTAAGACTGGTTAAATAAAGGAATTACATCAACCTGTGAATCTGTTTTGTTCCAGATCACCACAGGTCACAATGTTAGGACTGTTCTTATTTTTCTATTCTCCTATATATGACAGCTCAGATTCTTATCCATCAGACTGATTGTGGATGAGTTTTTTTATACAGAAAAATCACAAATGAACAAGAATGAAATACCTTACACAAAGATCTGGAAATATTATAATCATAGGAAGGAGGATGTAAATTATATTTCATCCCAACAAATGCCAGGCATTAAAAATCACAAATACAGTAAATACCCCCACTTCCAACTACTTCATTCATGGCACAAAATTAACAGACGTAAAATCAGCAAAGTATCTCAACATATGACAATCCTATAATATAGCATCTAAAAAGGCAAATAAATGAATATTATTCTTAAAACGCAACCGATCCAACTGTTCAACTAACACTGAAAAATTTATGAAATGAGTTATAGGCTTACATTTATCGCATTCGTGAGCGCTGTGGCGAGCGAACACGATAAATGTATGACGACTTTCATAAATCTGGTATCAAGCAAACACGAGTTTCAGATCCTTTTTATCATATAAAGTCTAACCAATTAAAAAATCAATTTTTAATCGTGAAAAAGACCCTGAAGTGGCCCTCACCCTATTTGAGACACATCAATTACAATATAACTGAATGAACCACACAGTTAGGCGACATAAAGTAGATCCAAACAGCTGACAATCATTGATAAAACTTTAGACCACAGAGACACTGTGACATTCCAAATACTTTAATTCAAATGTTTAACTGAACTGAAACTGAAATGTGAAGAGAACGATGACAAGCGTTAAGAAAAACAGACTGAAATATTTTATTAAATTTTTTTCAAAAAAACTCAAGACAGAGGGAAACCCCATGGCAGTGAAAATAGTTACAAAAGAAATGACATGACATATTCATGACTCAAATAAGAAATGATGTCACATATTCATAGTCTAGAGGTTTCCAAGGCTTCCAATCCAAGTATTCGCAAGCAGGTCAAAGGTCAAATTTATGTTATGTGTGACATACCAAAACCTTATTGCACACTTTTATGTCACTGGAAATAGGCCGTGTTTATATGATAAAATGGAATATGTTCAAGCTAAAATGGCAACATTTGGCACAGCAGAGGGTGAAGATTAAACTTACCAGCTTTTATAAAACCAGAGAGGATATAACTGACATTCGCACAAACTATTTTGCATACAATTAATGTAGCACCAGAAGGAGCAGGCAAAGCCTTTACTGTACTACATCTCTATACTACATCTATATACTACATCTCTCAGACAGTAAACTGTAAACTGTTGACTGAAGACTATTTCTGTTGAGAAATTGTCATTCACCTTTAAACCCTTATACCAACTGACTCATTTTACCACAATATTACTCTAGGGGACAGCAAGTGAGTCATATAGATGCATACTGGTATATATACTCCATGCTAAATTTAGGGTTATCAGCTTAGAGGAAAAACAGGATGGTTTTTCTTTTTATTTCATCATTCAGAAATTATTATCTAATATCTGTGCAAGACTTAGTTGTTGCTTTTTTTTTCCCTTCAGTAAAACCACTTCAGACATGTCACAGACATAATAATATGTAATCAGAATTTTTCGTCTCTTGTCAACTTGTTCAAATCCACTCAAGCAAAACTGGCTCTTAGGCAACAATATGTCACAATAAAACTCTAATAAAGCAAACAGAATTAACTGTTGTGAAAGGTTGCGCACGGACCTTACATTTTACATGAAGACGTAAATAAGTAGTTCAAATGTTGCATATAACATGAACACATATCAAATGTTGCACAAAATCATAAGTCTACAATCTTGAGGCCATCAATCCATCATGAAGGAAATCAGGTCTGTATGTTTTAATTCCACACCGGAGATGCTAAGTAATTTTATCCATGACACACTTGTGTAATAGTTTCCTTGTGCATTCAAACCAACCCCCATCAAACCAACCCCCATCAAACCAACCCCCATCCTACAAACCCTGGAGAAATTTCTTCCTTCACAGCATTTCTCATCTGTACTAAACACCCAGAACCAGCAGAGGAGGTGTCCACTTTCTGAGAGTTTGAACTGACCTACTGATACTTGTGCTATCTCACACAGTCAGGTGAGGCAAACTCAGCTTCAATTCAAGACTGGACTTCAATATTTCATTTCACACTGCTCTCATCGACGTTCCACTCTGCCCATACAAACATCACACCGTGCCCTCACTAACGTTCCACTCTGCCTATACAAACATCACACCGTTCTCTCATCGACGTTCCACTCTGCCCATACAGACGTCACACCGTGCCCTCACCTACGTTCCACTCTGCCCATACAAACATCACACCGTGCCCTCACCTACGTTCCACTCTGCCCATACAAACATCACACCGTGCTCTCACCGATGTTCCACTCTGCCCATACAAACATCACACCGTGCTCTCACTGGCGTTCAACTCAGCCCACACAAACGTCACACCGTGCTCTCCTTGACGTTCAACTCAGCCCACACAAATGTCACACCGTGCTCTCCTTGACGTCCACCTCAGCCCACACAAATGTCACACCGTGCTCTCCCTCACGTTCAACTCAGCCCACACAAACGTCACACCGTGCTCTCACTGACGTTCCACTCAGCCCCCACAAATGTCACACCGTGCTCTCCCTGACGTTCAACTCAGCCCACACAAATGTCACACCGTGCACTCCCTCACATTCAACTCAGCCCACACAAATGTCACACCGTGCTCTCCCTGACGTTCAACTCAGCCCACACAAATGTCACACTGTGCTCTCCTTCACATTCAACTCTGCCCACACAAATAGCACAGTCCTCTGCCCACACAAATGTCACACTGTGCTCTCACTGACATTCAACTCAGCTCACACAAATGTCACACCGTTCTCTCCTTCACATTCTACTCTGCCCACACAAATAGCACAGTCCTCTGCCCACACAAATGTCACACTGCGCTCTCACTGACATTCAACTCAGCTCACACAAATGTCACACTGTGCTCTCCCTGACGTTCAACTCAGCCCACACAAATGTCACACCGTGCTCTCCCTGACGTTCAACTCAGCCCATACAAACGTCACACCGTGCCCTCACTGACGTTCCACTCTGCCCATACAAATGTCACACTGTGCTCTCACTGACGGTCCACTCAGCCCATACAAACGTCACACCGTGCCCTCACTGGCGTTCCACTCAGCCCACACAAATGTCACACCATGCTCTCACTCACATTCAACTCAGCCCACACAAATGTCACACCGTGCTCTCACTCACATTCAACTCAGCCCACACATACATCACACCGTGCTCTCTTTGACATTCAACTCTGCCCATACAAACATCACACTGTGCTCTCCTTGAAGACCAAATCAGAGTCCTCACTGTTATCATAGGCACAGGTAAGAGATCCTGTGAGACATGAGGGTTCATAGATCACTACAACATCTGGCACAAGGTCATCTTTATCATCATTTTTAACCCCTGGTTCAGGGGAGTGATTGTTGCCCCTCAGGTCACCATTAGGATCACAACTGATCTGTTCATGACCTCCTTTCTCTAACACAGATAAGCCCAGTTGTCTTCCCTGAAGGGTGGCATCCCCAACATGGCCACTATCAAGGCTGGCAGCCTCTGTCGAACCTTCTCTACCCTTAAGATTATGAGGCAAACCCATTTCTCTAACATTCTTCTGTGTAGTAGCCAAAGCCCTCCCTACAGTACCTCTGGATTTGTTCTCGACCACATGACAACATCTCTGTGGACTGTTCCTCACAACTGTGTCCCCTCCCTCTATGTGTGGTGAGGGCCCAGCCACCAGTCTGCTCTCCATGTTGGAGTCGAGAACCACAATCTCTTCATATAGCTCCCAGTCTGGGGGGAAACAGTTGTCTGGGTCGGCTATGTCTGGATTGTACGCTTTCTCCCCTTCCCCTCCCAGGCTTCCTTCCAGACCAGCATCAGCAGGGACAATTCCACCACTCACACCCTCCTGACAGGAGCCACAACTCTGTGCTCCACCAGATTCCAAAGGCTGACAACTCTTACCTTCAACATGACTATGACTGTCGTCAGTGCTTCCCCCTAGCAATGAATCACAGTCTGCTATCACATTGCTCTCCCCTGAGTATGTGGTCACGTCATCTGATTGGCTAGCACCATCTGCGAGTCTCCTAGACTGTCCACCTCCTCCTCTTCTCTCCATCCTGACAACATCATCACCAAGTCTATCCTCGGCAGAAACATCATCAGCATTCCCTTCCTCCTTCTGCTGTGGACTAGAGTTATCTCCCATGTCTCCTATGTGTCCATCTGCATCTATCCTTGCAGGCGGTTTCTGCACTGTTCCCCTGTGAGAGACACCAGGACTGGAGTGACCATTATCAGTGCTCAGCTCCTCACTACCACTTAGTTTGGATACTGACAGGGCAGTGCCTGGTCCAGCCAGCATTACGTCTTCACTGTCCCGTAAGGATGCCCTGGAGGATGAATGGCTCTTCCCCTCTATAATGTCTGAGAGTGTGCGGTCCAGATTTTCAGAGTCTTTGATCTCAGCATCCAGTTCCTCATCAGAGTTATTTCCCATGTAACTATCTGTCATCAGAGATGGGACAATCTGGCCAGACTTATCTCCCATAGACAAGTGGAGCTGTAACACCTGGTAGACAAACAAGACAGACAACATTAACATACATATAGCAGACAGACAACATAACCATATATACAGCAGACAGACAACATTAACATACATACAACAGACAGACAACATAGACAAACAAATTGCAGATAAGCAATTTTAACATACATACTGCAGACAGACAACATAAACATACATACAGCTCAGACAACATACATTTTGCAGACAGACAACATCTGTAGACATATAGCAGACTGATTACATATAACAAACATATAACATACCCATAGCAAACAGACAATATTAACATAAATAAAGCAGACAAACAATATAAATTTACATACAGCAGACAGATACCATAGACATATATATATATCAGACACACAACACAGACATACACAGTCAGACAACATAAATATACATAGAGCAGACTGACAACAGAGACATACATATAGCATACAGGCAACATAATATTTGCATATGTGTAAAAGAAAGACAACATCAAAATACTTATGACAGAGAATTATAGCAGACAGATATTAGAGACAAATAGCAGACAGATAACATTAAAATACAAATGGTGGATAAACAACAGAGAAATAAGGCAGACAGACAACAGAGAATATGGCGGACAGATAATAGAGACATACATCAGACAGACAACATTAAGTTATCAATGGTAGACAGACAACATTAAGATACCAATGGCAGACAGATAACATTAAGTTATCAATGGCAGACAGACAACAGGGAAATATGGTGGACAGACAACACAGACTTACAGCAGACATGCTACAGAGACGTATGACAAACAGACAACAGAGATATATGGCAGTCAGACAACAAAGCAGAAAGGCAGTATGGTAACAGTAAGATGTATACAATTTTTAACTTTCAATGTTAAACAAAACAATGTGAATTAATGAGTATTTTCTAAAATTTGATTTAATTTCTTTTCACCATTATCTAGAAACTATAAAATGACCATGACCATCAGACGGCATCATCACAAATACATCATGACACGTGAATCACAAATACATCATGACACGTGAATCACAAATACATCATGACACTTGAATCACAAATGACACAACACAGTTCTAGATGTGTGTCTGTGTGACACACAGACAGACAACAAACAGACAAGACTAAGACAATGGAAGATGAGAGAGAGAAGATAAGAGAGAGAAGATGAGAGAGAGAAGATAAGAGAGAGAAGGAGTGGAGAGGCAAGTCTGGACTATACTGATCCCAAAGGTAGATAACTATGCAAGTGAACCTCATCCTGCAGGTCATGTAACTTGTTCTCCAGGTCTTGATTATCTCCCTTGTCCTGTAGCCGGCCAGCAGCCAAAAGTTCTTCTTTCTGTAAAGAAATAAATAACACTGGTTCACATCTGGGGAGTTGATACTGGGGACAGTGACCTGCCGTCAGATCAGTTGATACTGGGGACAGGCTATCATTTTGTACTCACTACAGTGACCTGCCGTCAAACCAGTTGATACTGGGGACAGGCTATCAGTTTGTACTCACTACAGTGACCTGCCATCAGACCAGTTGATACTGGGGACAGGCTATCATTTTGTACTCACTACAGTCTGCAACTTCAGTCTATGTTTGTGATACAGAGACCCAGTGTGGGGAGCCATGATACTGGCAGTCAGTGACAATCACACAGATGGAAATACTGGAGGACTGCGATAGTGAATGCATCAGTCATCAGCAGTCTCAAAGTTCTGTAATCTCCATGTGTGTGTGTCATTCATGAAAGTCCTCGTAATAACAGAATTGATACCGTGTGCTCCTCAATGATGGACAGTGTTATGCATAATATGAATGAGTGATTGCACTATCAATGATAGGAGTCCAATGTGGGTAGCCGGACTATACATTATAAACTGTCCTGTTGGTCATGACAACTGTTAGATTGTATGGATGACTACATCACTACCGTATTCACCCTAAAGCTGTGGACTCATTATAAACAAATCCCAGGGTACAGGACGCTGTTCAAAGTAAATAGTAAAGTCTGTATACAAGGAGTAAATGAAAGAGTCTGTATGTAGCCAGAGACTATAATATTTTCTTTATGCTTGTACTGAACCAGTTTTCCACCTTACTACAAACCACCTTGGCTTTCTCATAGCCCCTCTCACACAAGTTGTTCTTATTTGTACAGAAGCTGGTAAAATCTACTGTAATGACAAGTGCACAAAGTGAATCTTGAAGCTGATAAAATCG
This sequence comes from Ellobium chinense, assembly GCA_033807755.1. Taxonomy (NCBI): domain Eukaryota; kingdom Metazoa; phylum Mollusca; class Gastropoda; order Ellobiida; family Ellobiidae; genus Ellobium; species Ellobium chinense. The sequence goes on from JAWQUT010000627.1 coordinate 55,445, forward strand.
ACTGTAATGACAAGTGCACAAAGTGAATCTTGAAGCTGGTAAAATCTACGGTAATGACAAGTGCACAAAGTGAATCTTGAAGCTGGTAAAATTGACTGTAATGACAAGTGCACAAGTGAATCTTGAAGCTGGTAAAATTGACTGTAATGACAAGTGCACAAACTGAATCTTGAAGCTGGTAAAATCTACTGTAATGACAAGTGCACAAAGTGAATCTTGAACTCAGTGAACTGCCAGATGGAGCTGGTTAGTTTAAACCTCTACATGTGACTATCAGTTGTTCACCTCTGCACTCGTTCACTACTCTCCTTGTGCAGTCATCCAACTCACTGGTCCATTCACACTGGCTTTCTTTATCATCCTCTATTTGCTTCATCATTTACTTTTTCCACTTGATATCAAATGTTGTAGCTGTCATCTTCTCTTTATATCCCCTCTATGTTTCTTCTTAGTGTGTAAATCATTTCCTTTCTTCAATAGTTACCTATCAAGACCTATCTGCATTAATTTCCTTTTCTGTCCAGGATATTTTGAGAATTCCTCACAACACCCACATTGCTGTGACTTTAAGCAATTTATGCAATTTATGTGATTGGTTCAAGTTCCACATCCATTCAGTGACACTGCTTCTCTATAACACTGTAATATCCTGCACTACTGTAAAACGCATACCTGAATGTCAATCTCTGCAATCTTTTGCCTAAGCTCAGCAAGTTGTTGAATATTTTCCGCATCTTTGATTCGACACATCATGGCTTCTTCCTTCCTGGCACTCTCCGTGTCATCCAGTTTACGAGTCAAGTCCTTGATATTCATCCGTAAATCTTTCTCTCTCTCCGCTGCCTCCTCCAGCTGTCTCTTCAGTTCCTTGTTATCGTCCCCCATCCGACGGATTTGATTGGTACAGATCTGGTTCTGTCAGGAAGAACAAATTTAATGTATATAATACCTGCAACCTAAAGGTGGACTTGTATATCAAAAATAATTTTCTATGTTCCAGTACTTTTTCTTTCACAAAATCATCTATGGTGCCCATCAAGCCAATGTTGCATAGAAAGAGCATCATTCTGTTACTGTGTACATGTGTAATATGATGCAATAAAGAAAGCTAAAATATCGGGTTTGGCCCTTGCATCTAGTTATTCCTGTTCCCTGTATAGTACAGCACAGGCGTGTGGCAAAAATGATGACGTCACTCAAGTTCCAGCAGCCACAGACACCTATTTGTCAGGTGTCAGTCATACAGACAGTGAGAATATTTGTCAGGTGTCAGTCATACAGGCAGTGAGAATATTTGTCAGGTGTCAGTCATACAGACAATGAGAATATTTGTCAGGTGTCAGTCATACAGACAGTGAGAATATTTGTCAGGTGTCAGTCATACAGGCAATGAGAATGTTTGTCAGGTGTCAGTCATACAGGCAGTGAGAATATTTGTCAGGTGTCAGTCATACAGACAGTGATAATATTTGTCAGGTGTCAGTCATACAGGCAGTGAGAATATTTGTCAGGTGTCAGTCATACAGGCAGTGAGAATATTTATCAGGTGTCCATCAAACAGACAAAAAAGAATGTCTGTCAGATGTCTGTCACACAAAAAGAGAAGGAGAATGTCTGTCAAATGTCAGCCAAGCCACCTGTGTTTCCAGCTCCATCAGTTTCTGTTTGACATCTTTCACATCAGCCACAGCCCGCGCTTCCTTCAGCTTGAAGGTCATGACCTCTTCTTGTAAATGTTTGAGTTCTGCCTTGCTGCCCTTCTCCTTCGGCGAGTTCTGGCGTACTCGCTCCATATGGGCCTGGGACACAGAACAAGGAAAAATGTCTAGTCACATGATATGGGTGTGGAGAAGTGACAACGTAAACATAAGTTCACAATCAGCTCTCTAGGCACAACCTGTGCTGGTCAAAATTTGATGTTTCAAAACTGCATCACCTGACCAGGGTCAAGTTTTCCTGCTCACTTGCCTTGATCCTAACCCAAGATATTTTAAGAAGAGAAAATATACTGATGACACTTGTCACTGTGGAGGATTATATACATCATGCCTCACACAAGAACATGAGAAAAACACTCACTCACTCTCTCTCTCTCTCTCTCTCTCTCTCACAGACACACACTTCCCTCCCAACAGAACCTATATCTACAGATGGCTATCACTGGAGGTGCCGTTGAGGAACATTTTTCCTCTAAAATGAGGGAATTTCTGGACCAATGAGGGAACTGATATGTACAATACATGTAACTAGCAGACAAATGAGTATTATGAACATCTTCCAATCAATAATGAAATGTAACACACTGGGGAATATTGTTCTTTTTCTAGGGTATGACATCAAAATTGAATGTAGAAGTAACTCATAGCTGTAGATCTTAATGTCTGCTTTCTTTCTTTACTACTCCAGTCATCATTATCTGAGCCTTGTTATTTAGTCAAGAGTCATTTGTTCCACCAACCACTCATTGAATTGTCTTCCCAATAGCTGGACTTTCTGCGTCCTTACCACTGGCTGTGTTCAAATTTCAATTAGATTTTTGAAAAAACAGGCAAACATCAAACCCCTCTGAGGCAGATCAGTCACTGCTTTCATTATTAATTGATCTACACATCTGAATCAGCGCCTGCAGACCTCTTGTAATTTACAATCCAGACTTGGCTTCCCTTTAATAATAAAAATCCCTTCTGAAGTGGCTCAAAGTGGTCCAAAGTGCTCTGTGTGTTTCTGAAAAGTGCATGATGTAGGTAAAATCTGCTAATCATACTGGGCTTCTTGGCTGTCAGTGTCACTTTCACATTGGCAAGTAACTTGCAGGAAGTTTTTTGTACCAAGCAGAAATACTGCCGGAGTGTGAGAAATTCCCGTCCGTATGTGGGAGGGTAGGCATCTTTGTATATCGTATGTCACAATCACCAAAGTACAGAGACCACCAGTACCACCACATATCTTATCCCACCAGGCACTTACATTGACCACCCACTTGCCAACATGACTTCATACCTTATATTATTACAGGAACCCCAGATGTATGGACATCATACATTTGTCAGTACCACCTCATATTTTATACCATAACACAGACGTATGGACATCACACATCTGTCAGTACCACCTCATATTTTATACCATAACACAGACGTATGGACATCAGACACCTGTCAGTACCACCTCATATTTTATACCATAACACAGACATATGGACATCAGACATCTGTCAGTACTACCAGATATCTTATACCGTAACAGACGTATGAAAACCACACACCTGCCAATGCCATCACAACATCATACACCATAACCAAGGACATATAAGGGACACTCACCTCCCAGTAGGACTCAATTTCGTTGACCTTCATCTTGAGCTCTTTGAGGGACAGATTGGCCTCAGCCTCTCTTAGTTTGACCGCAATCAGCTCTTCTTGCAACTGCTGGACATCATTACTTGGGGCTCTCTGGAGACGTACGTTTGTCTATTGGGGAGGGAGGGGGGAAGAGGGGTAGTATATAAATGGATTGTGGCAGTGCTGGATAGATGAGTTAATGAAAAGACAGCTGGGAGTTAAAAGGAATTACATTAAGGACAAATTCTGCTAGTTAAGTTGGCTGGATCATCTTCAGGAAGGGACACAGAATGAGAGATGGGAATAGTGAGAGAAACAGAGAGAGTGAGAGAGGGAGTGAGAGAGAGTGACAGAGAGTAAGGATGTGACTGTTGGCAGTCATGACTTTAGTGTACACAGGTGCTACACACAATTCTTTGTAAACAAAAGGTGCGGGTAAAGTCAGACATATTAAACACATGAGGAAGTTCTGGCATGGAGAGAGACTAAAACTTACGCTGCAACAACAAGATGACAGAAAAGATTGTGGAATTATTTTTAAATAAAAGGTGGCTTGACCAGAACACAATGAGGTACGATGAAAGAATATGTGCATGTCTGTGAGAGGGAGGGAGGGAGAGGGAGGGAGGGAGAGAGAGGAAGAGAGAGAGAAAGAGAGAGATAGCTTCACTCACATCCTCCAATTCTTCTATCTTCTGCCTGAGCACCTTGATAGTCCCGGCTGTCTCCGCCTCCCTCAGTCTGACAGCTATCAGCTCTTCCTGCAGGTATTTCACCATGTTGCGTTCCTCAGACTCCTCCAGATGGACGGCATCTTCAATGATTCTCGTCTGTCAAGTTGAACATCAAAGTAGAGTGGTCAAGCAGTTTAGGTCAGTGAGATGGTAGCCGTAGCTTAATTCCTTTGTCAGTCAGTACCTGGTGTGCTCCACTGAGAGAACTGGCAGCTCGGTCAGTCAATCATTTCATAGGAATTTTAAATGCTAGACACTCTACTTTCTAATACAGTGAACCTCGAATACAAGGAGCTCAGATCCAACGAGACCTCACATTCAATGAGGGAAATGATAATCCATTTTATTTCCTTATTTGTAATAGTAAATGTACCTCTGAACCAACGAATACAAAATTCTAGCAACCTTTGACTCTAAGACCATCGACCTGAAGTTAGGCCATTGCACATCCTTTTCACCCACAATCTGGGCGATCAGCGGAACGGAGTGGAGGAGTAATTAAAGCCTTTGAAGTCTCTGCAATGCGAGGGGCGGGCGAGTGGAAGGGAGGGGAATGGACAATGGAACGATACAATAATATACTCGGCTAATGATTGGCCAAGCCTTTTTTTTTTGACCAATCATTGCACTAGATAAAATTTTAATCACAGACTCAGAGACGTTGATTAAAGCCATTCATTTCTCAACATTTTCACTGCTTTGTCTACACATCTAGACTATACTCCAAACATTTGAATTCTTCAAGTCTAGATTAGGGTGTCACTGATGAAGTCAAATGAGAGAAAAATTAAGGTTTGTCCTTCGAGACAATACTGAAAATAATTGAAGAAGTTGAGAAAAATGGAAGCAAGCAATGATATTTTTGAAGTGTAACGTTGAGTACCCTTTTAGTTAAAAGTCCTATCTAGAGATAGACCAGTTTTCACCTGACTTGCAGAGGCCTTGGATTCAACGAGACCTCGGCTTCAACGAGGACTGAAGGTCGGTCCAGGCGACCTCATCAGATTCGAGGTCCATTGTATATTCACAAGATGTTGTAATTACCTGTACTGTTCTCTCTTACCATCACAATGTTTTCACATATCCTCTTTCATATGTCCTCAATGATATCCTCTCCTATCCTCTTTCATATGTCCTCAATGATATCCTCTCTTACCCTTTTCCATATGTCCTCAACGATATCCTCTCTTACCCTCTTCCAAATGTCCTCAACGATATCCTCTCTTACCCTCTTCCAAATGTCCTCAACGATATCCTCTCTTACCCTTTTCCATATGTCCTCAATGATATCCTCTCTTACCCTCTTCCATATGTCCTCAATGATATCCTCTCTTACCCTCTTCCATATGTCCTCAATGATATCCTCTCCTATCCTATCCCATATGTCCTCAATGATATCTTCTTTTACTATCTTCCAGATGTCCCCAATATTGTCATCTCTTATCCTCTTCCTCAGACCCCCACTGTTGCCATTTCTTACCCTCTTCCGTATGTCTCCAATGATGTCCTCTGCCTCCAGGAGTTTTTTTTGTGTCTCCTGTAGTTGCTGTCGTGTGACACTGAGTTCATTCTTTAAAGCGTACGACTGCTCCACTTCTTGAGCCCATGTGACCTGGTCCTGAACCAACTTGTCAGCGAGTGTGGCGGATTCCTGGTGGGTGGAAATACAATCTGAGATAAGTGATAGACTTAATCCACACACAACCTGACATTAGGTATAGACTTGCAGCACAAAAATGTTACAGGCTAATACAGTTTCACACCAGTTTATAAATGTCATACATGTCAAGTTGGTATAATGTTAAGGCTGTCCCACAGACTGCCTGGGTTGATGCTAAGGACTGACTTAGGGAAGAGAAAATATCCTTGAACAACATCTAGAGATGTCTCTTTTCCCACACCACATCTCTAGCCAAAACCCTGCACTAAACTCTAACCCTATCACCCAAGCAAGCCATGAGAGAGTCCATGGATTATTCTGAACAAGACATACAAACTTATGACATGTATAACTGTAGTGACAGCAAGTCCACCCAGACTCACAGACAAAAACATTACATGCTTCAATGTTATCAGCCATCACCTTCCCCCACTCACCCCCGCCCTTCACTTTCACTTCCACTGCTTGATCTGTTTAACCAGAGACTGTCATATTTTTATTATCATCACCTCTAGGCAGATACAAACACACAAGATTTTCTCTTGCCAGTTTACAAGTGTTGTATGTCCACCTGACAGACTCTTGCAACTCTCTTAAGATGTGCTTGGCTTGGACTTTAGGACCTAAAGAGGTGTAGATGCAAGGTTAGAAAAAGGAGAAAGTTCCTTGAAATTGTTCCAGGACTCTTCCCAAAGCCCCAGCTCTAGCACAAGTACAGACTGAAAGAATACAAGGGACATAAGACACTTGTCAACCGAGGTGATGATTTGTCTAAATTATAGTGACAGGTAGCCAAGTCAGAATGATTTAGCTGTAGGACCATGCACAAACCATAAATTATTTAGAGCTTAAGAAAGAAAGATAAAATTGTGTTGCAAGTACACTGAGATCACAAGGCAAACATGCAAGAATGCAGAGGGACACTTGGACACATGTTGAAACATATAGCAAGTCACACTGCTTTCTGTAAAGGAAATTTTGCTGCATTATGAAAGGTTACTGCAGGACCACAAATGACAACAGGAGACTAGAACAGCTCTGGTACAGTGCAGAAGAGAAGAGCATCATGACATTTCACACAATGCAACATCAGTGTACAGCACAACGCAAACAACAGTGTCAGTGTGAATAACACATAATATTCATAGCAATATTAATAAGGTATTACATGATGCACATGTACATGGTAAGGTTACTACAAGCAATGACTACTGCATAATAATACAGCATAGACATTTTGCACTTCATTCTATTCAGTTGTAGCCTTTTCTCTGTTACTTCACATGGCTAAGAATAATCTGTCACAACACAAACACACGAGTACAAAGTTAAGCAACAGTTCTACAAGAGATGAGGGCTTCAGATAATGTGTGGATGTATGTACACCAGTACTCCACTGCATGCATAATATATGTACATCACTTTTCCAAAGTGTGTAACAGTACTTCACTCTATGTATGTATGTATGTATGTATGTATGTATGTATGTATGTATGTATGTATGTATGTATGTATGTATGTATTCCACTATGTGTCCGTATGCACGTCAGTATTCCATTGTGTGTAAGTTTGTCTGTCAGTATTCCACTATGTGTCCGTATGCACGTCAGTATTCCATTGTGTGTAAGTTTGTCTGTCAGTATTCCACTGTGTGTCCGTATGCACGTCAGTATTCCATTGTGTGTAAGTTTGTCTGTCAGTATTCCACTATGTGTCCGTATGCACGTCAGTATTCCATTGTGTGTAAGTTTGTCTGTCAGTATTCCACTATGTGTCCGTATGCACGTCAGTATTCCATTGTGTGTAAGTTTGTCTGTCAGTATTCCACTATGTGTCCGTATGCACGTCAGTATTCCATTGTGTGTAAGTTTGTCTGTCAGTATTCCACTGTGTGTCCGTATGCACGTCAGTATTCCATTGTGTGTAAGTTTGTCTGTCAGTATTCCACTATGTGTCCGTATGCACGTCAGTATTCCATTGTGTGTAAGTTTGTCTGTCAGTATTCCACTGTGTGTCCGTATGCACGTCAGTATTCCATTGTGTGTAAGTTTGTCTGTCAGTATTCCACTATGTGTCCGTATGCACGTCAGTATTCCATTGTGTGTATGTTTGTCTGTCAGTATTGCATTGTGTGTCTGTTTGTCTGTCAGTATTCCACTGTGTTTCCATAAAGGCAGAAAATTGAGCTGGAGATGAAAAGTTAGACAAGATCACAGAAAGTGTGAAATACCCACTGAAAGTGTGCAGTAGATCTGGTGTCACCTAGGAATCCAGTGAATTCTTCTTTATCACCACTAGCACCCTATTCTCTCACTTACTGTAGCTGAGAGAAGGGAGCAGTTTTGCTTCACCAATTCAATTTTCTCCTAGTTCACCTTGTCTCAAAGCCTGTTTTATATCATCAAATCACTTTAAATTTTACCCTGGTAGACACTTTTATTTTTAACGTGTTCCTTCTTGTTTACAAAGTGTTGCAAAGTTGAGTCACCAGAGGGCGCCATCAGGGATGAACACACTACAAGAGACAGGAACATACAGTACTAACAATGTGACAACATCTTAAAGGTGAAACTAGGAAATGTGACATGACCCAAGAGGTGAAAAGAGAAAATGTGACAACATCCAAGGGGTGCTGGGTGAAACATGGAAATATGGCAACAGCACAGGTGGAATGAGGATATAATATCTGGGTTTTTTTTTACAAACAGCAGCTAGACGTCTATAGTAAGTACAAAAACCTAGACGTCTATAGTAAGTACAAAACCCACGTGCAAGTTTAGCTGAACTTTTGAGCACATTATTCCCATTAAAAGTAGATGCTTAGATCTGCCACTCCTCAGATTTGAAATGCATCTAAATATGATAGCCAACCAAATTTAACTGTGATGTCTGACTGAAGTTCTGCTGCGGTCATTGTAGAGCCGTATGACCAAAAGAAGAATGTCCTGTGACCAGCCACACCTGAATGTGAGAATCAGAGAACTGAGATAAACTGCAGGTGCCAACAGAAGATAGGGTATCTAATATCACCAAGAATAGAAGGTGGGGTATCTAATATCACCAAGAATAGAAGATGGGGTATCTAATATCACCACGAGCTACATGTAACAGTTTGTTCATCCAGTTCTTCTTAAGACTTAGCACAGTTCCAATGAAACATCATCGGTAAGTTCTATGGAAATATCAAGTACTACCTTCCTAAATTCAAAGCGGGTCAGAACAAACAAGTTTTGTAAATCACATCTGGCACTTCAACCAATAAACAGTGAGAAAATTGCAAGACATGTGACTGGTCACCAGACGACTCTTCATTTGTTCTCACCCAACTCCAAACTGGGGAAGACAGAGTTCGACATGCAACTAATCCAAGTCTGAAATGCATCAGAATTTAAAATACATCAAGTCTGTCAACATTTTCAGTTGGATAATCTGTGACATCTCAAGAAAATCAAGTCAAAAATTGTAACCATTCCCACTCGAACTCAGAATCAGTTCACCACTTTCATTTACCCACCAGATAAAAAATCGATGTTGTGTAAAGGAAACTACCATAATGATTAAAAAGTGGAATATGCCTGGCCTAGGTCACCTCCAGTGTGGACAGGAGCTAGTGTGTACTAACAACATGATTTGGTTCATGTGTGTGGAAATGGGTTAAAGGAGACCATTCACATGAAAAATAATTTTCCATTTTCCAGTACTTTTCTATATGAGAATTATCTACAGGGGCCACCGCACCAATTTCATGAAAGAAGAACATACTTCTGTTATGGCTCGCTTGCATTCTATATGATGCAATGAGGCTTGAGTGACCGTAATTTGCCCTTGCGTCAAGAGTTATTCCCCTTCACCAGGCAGCAAAGGCTTATGGGAAAAATGATGACATCACCTGAATCTGACAATATGTTTTTTTTAAGATTCTGGTCGTCCAAATTCAAAACTTAAGTTCAGCCATGTAAGCCAGATAATGTATTCTGTATTTTTATTGCCTCAGCATGATTTTGTTTGACACATCCACTGCTTATCATACCAATGTATTGTCATGCATCCACAGAGCACCGGCTTGACAATTTGGCCCTGCGGTTAGAACGTATCTGATGTTACAAGCTTTTGGCCATCACATGTGCAGTGGGTGTAAGAATTCAGACTTTGCATAACATGACGTGTGTGGGTTGTCTAGGGCAGGCACAGATGTTACGTTATGTTGCCAGTTACCTGTAAGACTGTTTCATTCAACTAATATAATATTATATGATTTAACTTGTCTGTAGGACGACCCAGCCTTCCTTGAAGGGATTCTCTCATGTCAAATCTGTCATGTGATTACAAGGGAGATCACTCTGTGACTCTCAAACAGAACAACTCAACATTGCACTGAGAGTTATTCACCTTAATAAGTATTAATGACATCATTGAGAGACACAGTGTGACACAGTGAGGAGAAACTGCACAGAGTTGACATTTCCCCATATGAGTATATCATGACAGTGAGTAATAAATATGATGATATAGAACAGAGATCATTACACACATTTCAAACACTAATGGTAAGCTGGTGAGACTGTGGGACTATATCCTCGTTGGTTTGTGCTTTAGGATATGAATCAACTGTTGACTGTATTATGTGTTTGTGTGCATGGCAAGTGCTCAGAAGGAAATGCCAGGCTTCTAACTCAATGTCCACTCAATAGAAACAAACTGATGAAATGACTCATCTGATCTTTAGGGTCACTAGTGGCAGACAGTCATTTTTGTTGTTTTTTTTTTTTGAATCATCTAATGTTTACAAACATGACTTTGCCTCAGTGGCTGGCGTGGAAGGAAGAACTAAGTGAAAGAATCAGAGGTGGTCAAGCGCTGGGGTGAGAGAGGTGGGGGTGCCAGGGTGGGCTGGGATGATATAAGTGAGGGTGCCAGGGTGCAGCTGATACATGCATGGCCAGCACATAGGGATATTAATCACACTGGAGTCTTACTCCCTTCTTCATTTACAACATACAACACAATCTCCTCAAACTTACAATACAAATAATATCCCTGGCTTACAATACAATATCCCCTGACTTACAATACAAACCACCCCCCCCTCACTTACATCACAATATCCCTTAACTTACATCACAATATCCCTTGACTAGAACATCACCTCTATAGCCTTAACCATATATAGCAAAGTGAAGAGAGAAGAGAAATGGCAGTAAGCAACAATGCTAATGGTAGATTAGCACATTGTACATAATGGTCCATATTGAACCACTGTTTCTTGTGTGAGAATTATCTTCAATGGCCAAACAGCCAATGTCCTGAAGACAGAATAATATCATACTGTTTCCACACAACTGGGATGTATGATGCAACAAGGTAGTGGCTCAACTGGCCGATGTTTTGTCCTTGCTCAAAGAGTTATTCCCCTTGTCCCAAGTCGAGAGGTTTGTGGGAAAAGTGATGATGTAGTTTTAATTTCCAGTCATTTGTGTCATATAATGTATTGTGTAGCTTTCCATTAACCATCTGTATATCCTAATGTCTAGAGTTCAGTCTCACCGCGTCTTAAAGTCTTCTGCATTTTTACTGTTTTAGCACGCTTTGATTGACACGCTGCTTCCAATGGAAAGATAAGATGTACAGAGATGAGTTATCAGTTGACTGTATAACACTGGCAAGATGCCAGACGAGGTGCCTGTTCCCAGTGTGATGTTAGCTCGTGTCTGTCACGACTGCAGTACATGGAAATATTTGGACGTGGCATAACGTGATCATATGTGTTGTTTAAGGCAATCACAGGCATTACATAATGATGGTGGACACCTGCAAGAGGCTTTCCTTGACCAATGTGATATCAACTGAACTCTGGCAGATGGTCCAACTTAACTTAAAATGTGATCTGAGGAATGGTCTACCTGAACCTTAAGAAAAGTCCAGGAGGACAAAGTCTTTTCTTTGTCTTTACTATCAATCAATATTTTTTCCACCTCACTTAGTATTTTCACTCTTCATTTTTTCCTTTGCTCTACAAAATACAACATGGCATTCTATAGTGAGCATAAAGACAATCTCCTGATCCAGACTCCAACCTTATTAAAATATCCCTCTCACCACGGTCAGGCCTCTGTTGGCTGTCATACAAGAGTGACAGTAGTGAGTGAGTACATTAGAGCCAACTCATGCACATGACAGCTCATGCAGACAGGAATGATGATCAAACCGTGGACAGGCGGGATGAACATACACATGATACATTTTGTCCTTCCTCCCCTCACTCTCCTGCTCTGTCACCCTCCC
>JAWQUT010000627.1:86396-104065 GCA_033807755.1 Ellobium chinense
ATTTGGCTGGTTTTGACCGCGTGCGAATACATAGGTCTACACATTTTATTTTTTTATCTAGAAGGCTCAAATTGTACCTGAAACTTTAAAATTGGATGCTTTATTTAGATCACAGGTCATTTTACACATTTCTACACCCTAACACTGGCTGGCAGGGCCCCCAAAAAGGGGGATTTTATAGATTAGCGGATTAATTGGGTTATACACTATGAGTGATTTGCCCTTCTAATAGGTGTCACAAACCTCAACACAATACTGAGAGTCAGGGGAGGTAACAGTAGACTAAAGGACAAAACCGGACATCAAGAGAGTAGAATTACAGGCCTGTAATTGTCATTTCACTCACCCCTATAATTGTACTTTCACTATTGGGTTAGTAACTACTTAGGGGTTAAATTTCATCTTCCTTTTTCTTCTTTTGGCATGCTCTGCTTCCAGTGATAGGGGCTCCAGGGGATATATTTTGATTTGATGAGAAACTGTCCATTTTACTTTATTTTGCCAGGCACTATTTAGCCCTGGGCTGAATCTGTCAGGTCAAGGGTGTGCTCGGACGGAAGAGGAGGGGTTTGGCGTTGACCAGTGAAAAAGGTAGGTTCTGTTTACAAATAGCAACCAAGCTAAAAATTTCAACGAGCTTGCTAGGGTTGGGTCGGCCTTAACATTTGGGCCACACATTGAGCTTGAATCTGGTATGGGTCTGGGTGAAAGCTAAAACTTTGGGTTCAGAGGGCAGCTCAAAATGTTAATATAGCCTATAGAGGAAACTAAGTTCCAATCCCATTACAGTGTCTGTAACTAGTAGCAAAGACTGGTACAAGGTGCAGTTATAAACACCACAATGGCCATCTCCGGTGGCGGCCTGTGTCTGTGGTCAACTAAGGATCAGGAGGGATGGAGGAGCGGAGGGGCGTGGGAGAGGGGCGTGGGCACTTGATGAGTCAATAGTACCGGCTATCAGATCAGACTCATTCTTTAACATATATATATAGACTACATTCACTCTTTAATATATATATTTATATACCACTTGTTAGACCAGACTTGCTCTTAAAACTACGTTTGCATTACCCGACATTTTAATAATGGCTTTGAGACTAGACTTGCTCATAAAATACATTTCAATACCGGACATTTTAATAACGGATTTTAGACTAGACTTACTCTTGAAAATAAATTTCAATATCGGACATTTTAATAACGGCTTTGAGACTAGACTTACTCTTAAAAATAAATTTCAGTACCGGACATTTTAATAACGGCCTTTAGACCAGACTTGCTCTTAAAAATACGTTTCAATACCGGACATTTTAATAACGGCTTTTAGACCAGACTTGCTCCTTAAAAGAGGATTAATACCAACTTTTGGATCAGACTTGGTTATTGCAATTCATTTAAATTTTGCGGCCTTTAGACCCACATTTTAATACGGGTTTTTAGGCTCGATTTGCTCCTTAAACGTCATTATAATATCAACTTATTCATCTTCGAGATCAGACTTGCTTCTTAAAATTCGCGATTTCGGGGTCTAATCATGTCAGTTTTACCGTCTAATGCAAATCAACCCCTCAAAAACAGAAACAGATATGGTTTATCGTTATAATGTGCACTGTGCTTCACAATGGATTTCCAATTTGTACCACAAGTTTGTTTTTTCTTAACTCACTGTGACGGAGAATCTAGCACCACTCTCTGTCTGAACGTGGCACAAAGCACGAATGGGACAGAAATTCTTTTTGCTACTTCGTACTGACGGTTTATATTTATAGACGAGGGCATGTTCAGTGTCAGAGAGGATTTTCTTTATTTTATCCATGGTTGCTTTCACGTACAGCTCATCAATGGATGGTATAGATCATTTTTTACTGCTTTTTGGTACTGCACTTCACCTTGTTCTTATCACTGTTTGTTGCCGGCCTAGCATGTTACACCAAAAGTAAATCTATTTTGAAGGGTTGATGTATAGAATGATTGGATGAGATAACTGTGTACCATAATATATCTAAACCAGTGAATAAAGTTTGGACGCTGCAATGACAGAAATAACAATAAATAAATGTACTGGAACCAGATCCAGGTGGCCTGCGCTGTGCGGCGTTCCACGATCTGATAGGAACGGCACTGGATCTCCGGGATGAGGGAGGGGGGAGGGGGTGGGTCTGCGAGGAAGGATGGAGACATCAAGGAGACTAGTATTGATCACGTGGTCAATCTTTCCCCGTCCCCTACCCTCAAGCCCCAACCCAGATGGCGAAAGAAGATCAGGTAGGCAGAGGAGGGAGAGTACAGGTGAAGACAGAGGCTCTCCCCAATGTCAGCGTACTCTGTCCAGTCCTAACACATGAAGGATATCAACTTGCAAGCTACAAAGTTGCTGTCTATTAACACATGTCATTTTCCTTATCCTCCTCCACACTCCTTGCGCAGAGCCCATATGTACGTTTAACACAGCATTTAACTCAGATTCCACAGATACAACAAACTGGGTTCAGTCCACATATCTTAGACAAAACAAATTGGGTTCAGTCCACATATCTTAGATTAAACAAATTGGGTTCAGTCCACTTATCTTAGACAAAACAAATTAAGTTCAGTCCACTTATCTTAGACAAAACAAATTGGGTTCAGTCCACTTATCTTAGACAAAACAAATTGGGTTCAGTCCACATATCTTAGACAAAATAAATTGGGTTCAGTCCACATTTCTTAGACAGAAAACAAATTGGGTTCAGTCCACATATCTTAGACAAAACAAATTGGGTTCAGTCCACATATCTTAGACAAAACAAATTGGGTTCAGTCCACTTATCTCCAGGAGTCAGAAACCAGCTGGATACAAAAGAAGTATTTCTCATACAGTAAAAGCTCATACTGATTCAAACAATGCCTCTGATCCTCCCCCGTCCCCCCTTTTCCTTTCTCAAACCCCACCACCCCTCTCCCCNCCCATTAAAAAAAGGGATTTTAAAGCTACAGTATTTATATAGTTGGCACATGCAACAACAGCTCCACCCTATGTTCTATGCCATCTGAAGTCCCGGCTGCTGGTATATATTCAAGTGAAGTCCCGGCTGCTGGTATACATTCAAGTGTAGTCCCGGCTACTGGTGTAAATATTCAAGTGTAGTCCCGGCTGCTGGTATACATTTAAGTGTAGTCCCGGCTGCTGGTATACATTCAAGTGTAGTCCCGGCTACTGGTATACATTCAAGTGTAGTCCCGGCTACTGGTGTAAATATTCAAGTGTAGTCCCGGCTGGGCTGCTGGTATACATTCAAGTGTAGTCCCGGCTGCTGGTGTAAATATTCAAGTATAGTCCCGGCTGCTGGTGTAAGTTTAAGTGTAGTCCCGGCTGCTGGTATACATTCAAGTGAAGTCCCGGCTGCTGGTGTAAATATTCAAGTATAGTCCCGGCTGCTGATATACATTCAAGTGTAGTCCCTGCTACTGGTGTAAATATTCAAGTGTAGTCCCGGCTGCTGGTATACATTCAAGTGTAGTCCCGGCTACTGGTGTAAATATTCAAGTGTAGTCCCGGCTGCTGGTGTAAATATTCAAGTGTAGTCCCGGCTGCTGGTATACATTCAAGTGTCAAGTGTAGTCCCGGCTGCTGGTATACATTCAAGTGTAGTCCCGGCTGCTGGTGTAAATATTCAAGTGTAGTCCCGGCTGCTGGTATACATTCAAGTGTAGTCCCGGCTACTGGTGTAAATATTCAAGTGTAGTCCCGGCTGCTGGTGTATGTTCAAGTATAGTCTCGGCTGCTGGTATACGTTGAAGCCTCCAAAGAAACATCATCAGGACTATCCACACTCACTCACAGCCCGTGGCACACGCCAGCCCTTACCCCTCCTCTTCTCCCCCTTCCTTCCCCCCCCCCCCCCNNNCCCCCCGCCCCTCCCACACAGGGGAGCTGGTCCAGGACGGAGGGACTGCCTATAACAGCTGGCACTATTCTCTTGAGAATGGTGGGTGCGGATTTGAGGGAATTACACGATGTGCAACACACAAACGGAACAGGGGAGGGGGGAGGGAGGGTGGAAGAGGGAAGAAAGGTAGATATGAATCAAGGACGGGGATGCATTATTGGAAGGAATAACAATAATAATACTAATAACAGTAATACTACTACTAATAATAATAACACTACTACTACTACTACTACTACTACTACTACTAAAGGCTGGGAAGAGGCTAATTACTTGCTTCTCTCTTGATTATATCTTTCCTCAGCCTAATGGAGGGGAGATTATTCATTCATCCGTCGTATTCAGATTCCACCTTTGACCTATTACGTCACATTTCCTTCTTCCATTGTTCTCTTCTTTACTTCCTATCTCGCTGCCCATTGGTGACTTCTTTTTTTTCTTTCTTTCCTTCCAACCTTCCTTCCTTTCTCCGCTACTTTCCCTCCGTCCATCGTGAAATGTCCTCGTAAGTTCCATGGTGAAGGTCATATCAGAGTTCAAGTTCAAACAGCCCTCATCCCCCCCCCCCCCNCCCCGTCCAAACAGCCAACTTTTCATCAGGAACCCCTGGTCGTACCCCCAGCAATATTTTCTACACCAACAAATCACCTCAGAGATCAAGCGAAATCACTGTTTACTTTGTCAACAACAAAAGCACTGAAGAGAAGGAGAGAATGAAAGGGAGACTGACTGAAAAATCAAGAAACTGGAGAAAGTAGTAGGAGAAAGCAAGAAACAGACTGGACAGTAGTGGAACAGTGGAACAAAATCCTGGCGGAAGAATGTCAGAGTCTTCAGTCCATGATTGATCCCCAGCTGGAATACCAAATATACATCTATGGCTTGCTGGACTATGTTCTCTTCTACCATAACTTGCTGGACTATGTTCTCTTCTAAACTTGCTGGACTATGTTCTCTTTTACCATAACTTGTTGGACTATGTTCTCTTCTACCATGATTTGTTGGACTATGTTCTCTTCTACCATAACTTGTTGGACTATGTTCTCTTCTAAACTTGCTGGACTATGTTCTCTTCTACCATAACTTGCTGGACTATGTTCTCTTCTATCATGACTTGTTGGACTATGTTCTCTTCTAAACTTGCTGGACTATGTTCTCTTCTAAACTTGCTGGACTATGTTCTCTTTTACCATAACTTGTTGGACTATGTTCTCTTCTACCATGACTTGTTGGACTATGTTCTCTTCTAAACTTGCTGGACTATGCTCCCTTCCATCAAGATTTATTATACTATGTAATTAGATGTAGACATAGCAGGACCTGTCAAACTGGTCTTCCAAAGAGTAAAGACCTCCAAACTCCAAAATGCAGAGTTTGGGAAGAATTGAAGTTGATGAATGTAATGCTGGTATAATATTGGAAGAAAAGGAGTCAGGAGCACATCATTACAATGAGTGTAGCTTTCTCATCTACATGAGGTTCAAGGTCATGTACATGAGGTTCAATCACGTACATGTTCTCAGTCGTGTACATAAGGTCATGCACATGAGGTTCAAGGTCACGAATATGAGATTCAAGGTCGTGTATATGAGGTTCATGGTCATGTACATGAGGTTCAAGATCGTGTATAAGAGGTTCAATGTTGTGTACCTGAGGTTCAATGTCGTGTACTTGAGGTTTAAAGTCATGTACATGAGGTTCAGGGTTGTGTGCAATATCGTCATTATCCTTCAATGAGGTACAAAGGTCATGTCCATGAGGTCTAAGGTCTCAGTTCTTAAGGTTTGAGTACTTTTATCCATCTCCCGATCAGAGGTACTTGCAAGTTAATAATATCTGGTATAATCCAGTGTCAACACACATATATAACATACGCACATCATATAAGCTTACCACACATTCAACACAAATACTGCACACAACACACATACAACTTAGACACACCATACAGGTCTAGTAGTCACATGCCATTATGTAGACACCACAATTGTAACTCACTTCTTCATCTTCTTGTGGCTGTACTTGATGTTGTAAGCTGTGTGTAACAAATTCTCCTGGTCCTGTTCTTGTTCAAATCTGCTCCTGAGATCTTTCTGCAGATACTGGGGATACATACAGATACAATTCATAATCACACACTGGGGGTATCCATGCTCTAGGAATGTGGAAACACGAAATAGATATTCCCCATTCTGCAAATATTATAACCTTTGCATGTGTCTCTCAACAAAAGTGAGGAAAATCGACATGATTTGATTTGTCTCCTACCATGAGTGGCTTGTTACTGTTAGTCTCCAGCTTGTTCTCACAATGTCTCATCTAAGGACTGGCATTCTTTCAGGACCGGCATTCTTTCAGGACTGGCATTCTTTCAGGACCGGCATTCTTTCAGGACCGGCATTCTTTCAGGACCGGCATTCTTTCAGGACTGGCATTCTTTCAGGACTGGCATTCTTTCAGGACTAGCTTCATTCAGTGTTGGCCTAAATCACAGTGACACTTCTTGGGAATCAGAATTAGCATGTGCACATTAGGGCATTTCTTTAAAAAAAAAAAAAAACCAGGTGAAAGGGCTGTGTAGCTTTATGCGCTCTTTCATAATGGAGGTAATGCATGATAACTAATTTTCACTCACTCTTCTACATTTACTATCATTCAATACTTAAATGTCAACAGTGTAAGTCATTTTATATTCACAAGTGACATAAGAAATAAACATTCTGCAGCTCATGATTCCCTAGTAATAAAAATAATAAAGTGCATTTATATAGTGCTTCATCCTCGGAAAACTCAAAGCCTTTTACAGCGACATGTACACATAGGCTACTCAATACAAATGCACTTCTCCACAAATACACAAGCTTGCTGTGCAGCACTTGCACATAAACACACACACACAGTCATATTCACTCACATGTAGACACACAGCATCAATATATTCTTGCAATCAAAGGGCAGAAACTCAAGGTCAGGGGGGAGCACAGATTCCAGCCTCGATAAATATCCGGAAACTGTGTTCCCAGGCCTTCTCGGCCTGATGGGAGACGCCAACTCAAGTACATACACATACACTAGAGCCACACACATTATAAAAATTAAATATTTTGTAGATTGTAGATTTTTGTATCATCAGCATACACATATTATGTTATTTGATGTTAAAAAAAAAAATATCCTTGCAAGTGCTTGAATATACAAAGTGTACAAAACTTAAAACTGAGCCCCGGAGCACCCCAAATTTCAAGGCAAATTTCTGTGAACGGTTACTCTCTATGAGAACAACTTGAGTACGATCAGTCAGGTCAGTTATGTATATCAAGCTAGCACAGTTCCAGACAGACCATAAGTGACTGCTAAGAGTTTAAGAAATATTGAATAGTCAAGAGTGTCAAATCCAGCAGAGAGATCAAGCAAACAAAGGATAGAAATCATGCCCTGATCTGCTGCTTTGAGAAAATCGTTAGTGATAGGCAGCAATGTTGGTTCCATACTAGGATTCTCTCTACATGCTGACCGGAGCTGACTGGAAAGCCTCTGTCAGATTATTACTTATGAGGTGTTAAGTTGGGAGATGTCCACTGTTTCCAAGGATTTTGGAACAAAAAAAGGTAAATTTGACACTGGGCAACAATTCTTTAAATTTTTGGGATCCAGATGAAGTAATGGGATGACAATGGCCTGTTTAAAAGATGGTGGTTCAAATACCACTGGTAAGTGATGTGTTAATGATATAAGTAGCCAAGTCAACTAGTATGTCAATGTTTTGGATGAGAAGGGATGTTGGAATTAGATTATGGTAACATGATCTAGGTGGGGATGCTCATATTATCTTTCTGACAAACTCAACGGAAACTGGACGGAATGCGCTGAATGGTTCACCATTGAAGAAAGTAAATGTAAGACTGGAATCTGCAATATTCAGCTCATTTCTAATAATTTGAATTTTATCACAGAAATATTTTCTAAATGTGTCAGGTAACTCTTTTTTTAGAATGTTGGTGGGAAAATATGAAGTTTTATTATCTGTATCATCAGACAGCCAGAAGAGAGCTTTAGATGATCTACAGTTCATGATCTCATTACTATAAATAATCTGTCTTGGCTTCCTGGAATATCAGCTGTTTCACATCATTTTGGAATAACTGTCCCGATGTACTGACAGTTCTGATTTCTTCCACTTTTGTTCTGCTTGTCTTTGTTGCTGTTTGGCTTGCTTGGAGTCACGGAGCTGATGGACGTGGACTCACTGAGTGAGTGGTTATGGACTCACTGAGTGAGTGGTTATGGACTCACTGAGTGAGTGGTTATGGATACATACTTGTCTAGAAGTTGTTGTAATAAAGTATTTATTATCTCTTTCAGACAGGAATACCAAGATCCATAATATGGTATATTTATTCCAGAGATGAAATACAAACCAACAGATGACATCTACATTTTCCTTTTTCTTCTTGAACAATTTCTAGCTTTACATCAACTAGGACTTACATTGTTTTTATCTAAATGCATGAGTGACTGCTTTCAGGTGTCCTCAATACTATGAGCTCTTTTGTAAGCTGACAAGTTCTTAAGTCCTGCGTACGGTCAACCTTGTTCTGTGGCTGATCTGTGCAGTTCATGTTGATGACATTTTCCCCACTTATAACTTGTCAGTATACAGTATATCAAACCTGCAAACCACTGGGTTCAAGGCAGCAGCACAGTTTTTTGTTTTTTTTGTATGTTCATCAAGACTGTTGACTGACATCTACTGTTACAGTGGTGGTAACAGGTTACATGCCTGTCATTGTCCTACCCCTATTGGGTCCTACTACCCCTATTGGGTCCTACTACCCCTATTGGGTCCTACTACTTATGGTTATATTTCATCTTCCCTTTTCCCTGTTTTGGCATGCCCTGCTTCCAGTAATAAGGGCTCCAGGGGGCAAATTTTGATATCATTGGAAACTGTGTCCATTTTACTTTATTTTGCCAGGCACTATTTAACCCTGAGCTAGAATTGCCAGGTCAAGGGTGTGCTAAGATGGAAACAGGAGGGGTTTGGCGTGGACCAGTGAAAAATGTAGGCTTTGTTTACAAAAAGCAACCAAGCTCAAAATTTCATTGGTCTTGCTGGGATTCCGTCAGTCTTAAAATTTGGGCCACACAATGAGCTTAAATCGGATATGGGTCTGGGTGAAAGCTAAAACTTTGGGTTCAGAGGGCAGCTCAGAATGTAAAAATAGCCCATAGAGGAAAAAAGGTTCCAATCCCCATTCAAGTCTGTAACCAAACAGGAAATACATGACTAGTACGTCTATATAAAGTTATTTCCCTTGGTTAGTAAGGCTCTTTGACACCTATTGTTTTTTCTTCTTTTGGCCCTATTAACATTTTGTGTTATTCTACATATACCACTGTGATTTGGAGAAATTTCTTCCATGGAGGTGAAGGTACTTCTTTTGCCCGATCTTTTAACGGGAAGAAAAAGGGGGGTCAACGCCCAAAACTTTTCACAAATGTCTTTTGAAAAAGATCACCTCAAATTCTGATTTGGTCCCCAAATTTCCATTTGGCTGGTTTTGACCGCGTGCGAATACATAGGCCAACACATTTTATTTTTCTATCTAGAAGGCTCAAATTGTACCTGAAACTTTAAAACTGGATGCTTTATTTAGATCACAGGTCATTTTACACATTTCTACACCCTAACACTGGCTGGCAGGGCCCCAAAAAAGGGGGATTTTATATATTAGCGGATTAATTGAGTTGTACACAATCAGTGATTTGCCCCTCGAATAGGTGTCACAAACCTAAGGGGACACAGTTATTTCCATATGGAATAAAATATCACAATTTTTCTCACAAAGACAGCCATTGGGGCAGCATTTTTCATGGTGCCAGAGTTCTGAAATTCTACACATAATTTCCTGGGACCCTGCGGCACAAAAAAAAAACCACAAAGCCAATTGATCTGAATATGTCCACCGAGGAAGCTCTACATTATAAACCTCCAACCCCCTCTTCCCTAACACCTATCCTGAAAGAATCCCACCCTGGACATTTTCCCTTATTCCTCCATCATCTTTGCTTCATCCCATTCCACCCCGGCCCCCCCACCATCCATATACTGGCACATCTACCCCTCCCACCATCCATATACAGGCACATCTACCCCTCCCACCATCCATATACAGGCACATCTACCCCTCCCACCCTCACCCTTAAGCACCCACCTTGAGCAATCCTTCCATATCCAGAGCCAGTAGATCTTCTTGACAGGACTGGAGTATGGCCACACCCACCCTGAAGATCATCTCCATACCCTGCACATAACAGACAAAGATATTAATACTATATCAACAGAAACCACACAGGTCTGAAACTAGATCAGTACATCAATATGGCACACTAGAATGCAGAGTATAACAACATTACAGCACAATAGGACACGCAACGCTCCTAACTCCACTCTCAAGTTCTAGAATACTTCTCACTCCACCAAAGTTCTACAATTTTTCTGCACTCCGCTCCTAAGTTCTATACTGATCTCCACTCCACTTTCATGGTCCATAGTGCTCCCCACTCTATTCCACTCCCAATGTTGACATGTTCCTCACTCCACTCAGGAGGTTTGTATTTACCTCTGAGACAAACAAGTCCATGATCCTGCGAGCCAGGGAGAGAGGCAAGGAGGTGACGTATAATGTAAGGAACCAAGAGGACGCATACATGGATGTATCGAAGTTTTGGGTCTGGAAATGAACTAGCAGGGTGGGCAGAAGTTCCTGAAACAGAAGACAGCAAGGTGGTCATGGTGAGGTCAGGCATCACATCCATGTCATGGGTTACTCAGGCTAATGGGTCACAATAATTTCACAGATCTTGACCTGGTCATCGGTTTCAACTACAGTGGAGTCCACTTGAGGTGAAATCACTGGGACCATCATGGACGATCTGAATGACCAGAATTCTATTTAGGATTTTAACCAGGAAATAACTCTTATAGTCATGGTATTTTGATTCAAGGTTACATTATCTTCATCACAGGGTGAAATTTTAAAAAAGTCACCCCCTTCCAGTGTTGCTTTTCTTTTTTTTTTTTCAAAATATTGCGAGCCCTGAAAATGGCCATTTGGACCGGGTGTACTTGAGAAGCAGTAGCCATGAGGAGGCCTGTTAGGAAAACAAAATGTCGCCTTGTCATCTGTCCTTCTCTCTAGTAACTCCCCCTCTCCCCCACCACCCTCCTAAATCCTTTGTCTCTGAGCTGAGCATGAGCAGTACTCATTGTGTGGTGCCAGTAGGTCTGGGAGTAGGTCTGGGAGTAGGTCTGGGAGTGTCTGGGAGTAGGTCTGGGAGTGTCTGGGAGTAGGTCTGGGAGTAGGTCTGGGAATGTCTGGGAGTAGGTCTGGGAGTGTCTGGGAGTAGGTCTGGGAGTGTTCAGACAAGAAGAAAATCGCAAATGTTTCAAGTTAAGACTCGCATGGATGGTTTACTGCCCTCATTCTGTCTCAAATTTGGTTTTCCTACAAGTCATTTATTTTGACAGTATGAGGCATGTTGTCGTAGTTTTCCTCATGTCAGTTCATGTTTCAAAGCTCGATACAGCCTAGCCAGTAGAGATTTACTGTTACCATTTACTCTGCAACAGTTTATTCTTAGTCACAAAAAGTGTTTCCTTGCTGTTATTCTGCTTTAAGGCAAGATCAGTGTTGCATGTGCAGCCTATTTGCAGTCTGCAAGCAATAAATGATAAGAGTCTACATGGTTCTCCAAGTTTTCATCTCAGACACAAGTTTTCTGTTGCAAGTGATCATAGGTAAACGTTTAGAAACCCAATTGTTTTTTAACAGTAGCACATCTAAATATCCAGTGGTACAAATTTGTGCGAGTACATCATATTGTGCTGTGTCATCGAATGCGTGTTTTACCTCTGTGCTCCTGCCCGACGTCCCACATAATCAGTCATGGAGTAATGTACAATATACACCCTTACCTATCTACCAAATTCTTTTGTTTCATGCCCATTCACTGTGAATTTGCACCAGCGGAAGAAAGACGAAAGCAAATTTGCAGGTCCGTTCGAATTAAAGAATATCACAATGGCGAGTTTGAATAACAGGAATACTTTTACTATACGCAAAGAACAATAAAATGTATAACTTTAGTATCCATTGATTCAAGAGAAATTCGATTAATCCAAGTTCGAATTAGGTGGACTCGACTGTATTTCAAAGGATCACATGCAAGTCAAGAACCATCAGTCTGTACAATGCACAGGCATATTGTTGTCATTCTATTGAAACTTAATAAGTGTCTTCTTCAATATGATCACTAAAGTTCCATCCAACAGTAACAATATGAAAAGCTCCATCAAATGTGTGAGTGGAAATGTGTGAAATGACAATGTGGAAATACAAGAATATAAAAGATTTTCCATTTATACAATGACTCAAGACTGTGTCAACAAGAACAATCTGTAAGATTGAATCAGACACTCCACTTTGAACAGAGACACTTCTCCCCTGAATCAGACACTCCAGTTTGAACAGAGACACTTCTCCCCTGATCCAGACACTCCACTTTGAACAGAGACACTTCTCCCCTGATTCAGACACTCCAGTTTGAACAGAGACACTTCTCCCCTGATTCAGACACTCCAGTTTGAACAGAGACACTTCTCACCTGAATCAGACACTCCAGTTGAACAGAGACACTTCTCACCTGAATCAGACACTCCAGTTTGAACAGAGACACTTCTTACCTGAATCAGACACTCCAGTTTGAACATACAAAGTCCCAACTCAGCCATGCTTGGCTTGAACAATTCTCGTAGTCTGAAGTCCTGCATGAGACGAACCAGGACAGCAAAGGCATCTTCTTCTGGCATCTGTGGCAAAAGAGAGACACAAGAAGAATAAGTGCAGTTATGACAACACTTTCTACCACTTCAACAACTTCCTTCTCATGCTGGCCCTCATTCAAGAAAGTCACAGCAAGACTGTTCTCAGATAATGAATTTCTTGTGGTTCTCCTTCAGCCAGAGAATATTTATACCTGCATCTCTATTCAAATAAGTTTTTTCCTATTGATTAGGTGCAAAATATAATGATATTGTGATGCTCCCTACACCCCTTGACTGCTTCGCCCGGAACATTCCGGGCCGATATTTAACTTCATATGCCTAACACCCGGAACTGTTCCGGGCTCATGACTCGTCTCTAATTCCTGTCTATAGCAAGGGAAATAAATGAAGAAAACTAAAATAAATTATTAGAATGAGTTCCCTTGGCTTTCTTCTTCCACTTTCTCTGTTTTTGCTTTGTGGGTTTCAGATCCACAGGGCTGATAGGTGAAGCTGGTGAAGGCTTTTGCAGAGATACTTAGGTTACTTTTAACTGGAAACTGCTGCTACAAATCTATAGAGCATTGTGTGTAGAGATCTCCTGTGAAATTTCATGACAATTACTACATAAATAAGAGAGTTAAGTGCAAATAGATGGTGACATGCATTTTCTCCATTTTCTCCTGGCAAATAGCATGAAAATGGCTTGGCAGTCAAGGGGTTAAGGAGTCTTATATATTGTGCTGAAAAGAAGAACAATAAGCATTATACAAAAAAAAATATGTGTGTGTGTGTGTGTGTGTGTGTGTGTGTGTGTGTGTGTGTGTGTGTGCGCGTGCGTGCGTGCACGTGTGTGCGTGCGCGCGCCTTAGAGCAGAAATTTTAAAAAAATAATAAAAAGACATGCTGCTCATCCAATGAAATAGACAAATGGCTTTGCAAGGCCCTCATACTACAGGAAAGTTGCGCGGGGCAGGGTCTCTTGTAAATGTTATTATAAAAATGGAAAGACGGCACTTCCTTATGAATATGCCGCAATATGATATCCAGAGTAGGTTTACCTGCATGAGCAACAGACCAACTATGAAGCCACTACCTTGACAGTAGCCAACTTCTCGATCATGGAGGGAATAGGCCTGAGGATTCAAAGAAACACAATGTTATGGACTGAAGGAGAAAGTGAAAGTTTGGATGAGATATGAGGTAATGGAGGGGAGAAGAGAGAGACGTGTGAAATGTGAGGTTATGGATGGGAGGAAAGAGGAAAAAAAGTCTGAGTGCAATGTTGTGTAAATCACTTCTCACTGTTAAGTTCTAAGCCCTCTCAAATGGCCAAAGGGAAAAGGGAAATAATTCTGCAAGAATTGCATAATGGTACAGTGGAGCTTCTAACATAGACCCTATGATTTTCGACTTCCTCTTGATTAAGACCTAAAATCTCATGAGAGACCGGTTTTTCTACATGAAAGACCTCCGATTAATGGCTTCCTCCGAAATCCGACATGTGACCCACTGTGAACCTTTGTTCAGTCACTCTGAATTGCAAGCCACCCACATGGTCCAAACATATGTGGTCAAGTAATTTGTCACCAACTGGTCTGTCTCATGAAGTAACCCCAGCATAAGCCATCCAAGCCTCGATGATTTGGTGCACAATTGGCAGGCTAGGCTGGTGGCCCTAGGCCACTCTGTCCATCTCTGTATGAATTAGCTGGTGGGAACATTACTTTCACGATTCGAATATGATTGGACAAAGGAAATGACGTCGCTAAAGTAAGCCAATGAAACACTATGCAGACTGTACGGTATTTGCGTTTTGTTTTTTTCCATGGTGTCTTTCGCATTCATTCATTTGTTCAAATGCTGTCATCGAAAGCGTATCGGGTCATAATTTTTATCTAGACCTCAACTACACACTTTAACTCAGATCTGGGACGAAGAGTAAGAGCAAGAGAAAGGCACTCACGTTACGGGAGTGAGACAAGGTTGTAAAGAGGAGCAGGGCCGGAGAGACTATGTATGGGCAAAACCCAGATTTAGACTTTAATAGAATTAACATGTGGGTGTACGCAAGGAGGAAAGGAGGGAAATTGGGGATATTTTACAGTATTCAAATGCAATAACAGTAAAATAAATTTGGTTATCAGCCTCAGCAAATATTAGTGTGAACCACTCAGTTAAAATCTTTTCCATGACCATATAAATGGGTCTGATCTCAGTGGGTCCACTGTATTTTCAAAAAATGATAATCAACTACATCTTAATGTTATTGTGCTGAATGTACAAGAAGAAAGATGTGAGGGCCTAGAATCCCCTGTCAGTGTGAGTACAGGTCTTGTCTGGTCGGTAAAGGCTCCTGGATGCACAGGTTTGAGTAATGCCTCAGATAGACTGATCAGAAAGAGATAGAAATTATTGACAAATTCCTCCAGGGGAAATAACAAGAACTTCTTCAAACCTGGTTCACTGTAGAGGTTACATACTTAGGGTTATATTTTATCTCCCCTTTTCCCTCTTTTGACATGCCCTGCTTCCAGTAATAAGGGCTCCAGGATGCAAATTTTGATATCGTGGGAAACTGTCCATTTTACATTATTTTACCAGGCACAATTTAGTCTTGGGCTGGAACTGCCAGGTCATGGGTGTGCTCAGGCGGAATAGGAGGGGTTTGGCGTTGACCAGTGAAAAAAGGTAGGCTCTGTTTACAAATAGCAACCAAGCTCAAAATTTCAATGGGCTTGCTGCTAGGGTTGGGTCAGTCATAAAATTTGGGCCACATAACGAGCTTCAATCTGGTATGGGTCTGGGTGAAAGTTAAAACCTCCTCTTTGGGTTCAGAGGGCAGCTCAAAATGTTAACATAGCTCAAAAAGGAAAAAACTGTCCAATCCCATTACAGGTCTGTAAACTATACTTGCTGGCATACAGCTTTCACAGACCCACAGAGAAGTTCACCTGTGTTTTCTGCAAAACACCAATTATATGGTAGTCTACAACAAGCAATATGTCAGAGATGCAAAATCATAACCTCCCCTCCCTCAATCCATGCTCTGCTGATTGCTGCCTGCACTTCAAAGACATATTTCCAAGGCCCTGTTTCTTCACCTCCTGAAGTTATTGTCATTTTCCTCACCTTCATCACATTAAATAAACTCTCCTGGCCAAATCCGTCTTTCTCCTTGAAGAAATCGTGGTCTGGAAATGTCCTGGCAATGTCCCGTCGTATCAGTTTTTCACATGGTGACGTTTTCTTCATGTGTTCAGCATACTCCAATTTCCAAGGAGAGTCATGAACTCCAAGAATATACTGCCAGGCCATACCTCGGAACTCATGGGGAATTCCCTTCCTGACAAGTTCCTAGAAATGAACATGACTATAGATTACAAAAATGTTATTAATAGTTTTCACTATAGAGTCTAAAAGCTTTATGAGCCATTCCCCCCCACCCCCCCTTTTTCCCGGCCATCCAGCCTCATTGAATTATATTTTTTTAGTTATTCAGTGCTTTACATTTAAACCCTTGTTGTGGAATGGGCGTCCAATCACTTCTCACTGACACATTTAAAATGTTTTTTGCATGTTGGTGGTGACGTGGGATATAATACTTTCAAACTCACACGGCTGTCTCTTGTAGCTGGTGGAGTGGCAATCCTCAAAATGAAATGATAAAAGACAGCTGGCACTAGATCACGATGTGAGGGTGTTGCTATTCTGTCTTTACACTGGGTACGGAATCCCCCACCTCCCCTCCCCCCCATATCTATGTGACCCCAGCTAACCCAAGATGAGTTTCTTTTCAACTCTAGTAGTGTCTGGCACCTGCTACCGTCACCGTCACTGTCACCTATGTGACCTAATGCTGGCCATCTTATCGCTTTGTCTTCAAGTTTGCCCTCCTCTGACAATAAAGACAGTATACAAGTTCACACAACACTTCTTGAGTTGCCCTCAACAACAAATAAATTTAAAGCTAATGTTTTTCATGTCGCCACCAACCGGCATAAAAATTTTAATGATACATCCCCCGATCTCCGTCCTTCCCCATTACCCCCCCCCCCNTTGTCCAAGTTGTCTACCAGCCTCACCCTAAGAAAGATTGGCTTCTTCTTGACACTGTCCCAGTCGTTGATGATTCTACCCCAGATTTCCCACAGGTTTTCACTGGAGGCACCTGAAGTCAGAAACAAATGTAAAAATTATCATCAAAATAACATGGAACTAACAACACATTACAGATGGAAGGGAAAGGAAAGACCTCCCAGTCAGTAGCCAAGGTTTCTGTCACTGCTCATCTACATACAAGTTTGCTTTCTGTCACTGGTACATCTACATACAAGTTTGCTTCCTGTCACTGGTACATCTACATACAAGTTTGCTTCCTGTCACTGGTACATCTACATACAAGTTTGCTTTCTGTCACTACATACAAGTTTGCTTCCTGTCACTGGTACATCTACATACAAGTTAGATTCCTGTCACTGGTACATCTACATACACGTTTGTTTTCTGTCACTGGTACATCTACATACAAGTTTGCTTTCTGTCTCTGGTACATCTACATACAAGTTTGCTTCCTGTCACTGTACATCTACGTACAAGTTTGCTTCCTGTCACTGGTACATCAGTGTACAAATTTGCTTCTGACACTAGTACATCTATGGAGAATTTGCTTTCGGTCACTAGTACATCAATGTACAAGTTTGCTTTGTGTTATTGGTACACCTCTGTACAAGTTTGCCACGTGTCTGTATTGAAGTCACTAACTGGCTAAGGCAGGCTTGAGTATAAGAAGAGCTTGTCAGCTGTAGCCAAGCCAGCAATGAGTGTATCATACTAGTTAGTATTAGTGTGCATTATGATTACTGGACGTGGAAATATATCACACAAACCGGGGCGGTTTGATAAAAACACAG
>JAWQUT010000627.1:127713-151895 GCA_033807755.1 Ellobium chinense
ACACAAACACACTCCCGCCCCTCTCCCCCCACGCTCTGACTCACACCCACAGACCACGGTCTACGAGGGAGGGAAGGAGAGAGTGTATGTGAGAGTAAGTGAGTGAGTGAGTGAGTGAGTGAGTGAGTGAGTGAGTGAGTGAGTGAGTGAGTGAGTGAGTGAGTGAGTGAGTTTCCCAGCCACTGTAGAACTAATCAGAGTTGTAATATTACCACTGTCTACACAGACCACAAACAACAACAAGATCTGTTAGACTCTCGTCACTCCTCCCCTCCTCTCCTCCCTCAAACTCTAACATCCCAAATGCATGGAAGAATGAAGTGAGTGACCAGTGAGGGCTCACAGACAGACAGACAGCACTGAAGATGTCACACAGTAGTACAGTAGTAGTAGGTCCACTATCAGCACAGCTGGTCACTAACATCTTCCATTCAACCTCCAAGACATTTATCACCACTCACAGATACAGTCAATTAGCTTACTCACATTTGTGAAAATATTGTTATAAATAGGGTGTGTTTGTGTGTGTGTGTGTGTGTGTGTGTGTGTGTGTGTGTGCGCGCGCGCACGCACGCACTTTGGTGCTGTTTGTTTAACTTTCATTTATAAAATACACACACATCACAGTTAGTCAGAATGCTGAGCCACAGGTATTCGAAAAGGTGGGGGGGGNGGGGGGGGGGGGGGGAGAGAGAGAGAGAAGGGTATAATGCAAAATACTGGGGGCGTTGGAAAGGGTATATATACAATATACTGACAAAACTATATGCCGACATGCTCACATACCTACATACTGACATATCCACACATCTGACATATCCACATACCTACATACTGACATATCCACATACCTACATACTGACATATCCACACATCTGACATATCCACATACCTATATACAGCTGCCATATCCACATACCTACATATGTCCACATATCTACATACTGACATATCCACATACCTACATACTGACCTATCCACATACCTACATACTGACATATCCATACATCTATATGTCTGACAATGACATATCCACATACCTACATACTGACCTATCCACATAACTACATACTGACATATCCATACATCTATATGTCTGACAATGACATATCCACATATCTACATGTCTGACAATGACATATCCACATATCTACATACTGACCTATCCACATACCTACATACTGACATATCCGTACATCTATATGTCTGACAATGACATATCCACATACCTACATACTGACATATCCACATGCCTACATACTGACATATCCATACATCTATATGTCTGACAATGACATATCCACATACCTACATACTGACATATCCACATACCTACATACTGACATATCCACACATACTGACATATCCACAATCCTACATAGTGACATATCCATATACCGACGCATCCCCAGATTGCTTTAAATGTGCATGGATACCTGTCATTGATCAATGTCCTTACATGTCCGTCATAATATGAATAATATAAGTCCCGGACCACCACCATGGTGTCTTTATATACCAAGATATACAGTATAACACTTGACCTGTAGATAATGTCACTATCTTAGACTACAAGGATGTCTAACAAGGATGTTTTAAATCATATCATACGTGTCACCTGCTTACACAGTCAACACACTATTCACTGATGACAGTTCCACCCATATCCTACAGTTCCCACTGGTCACATGACCACACAACCTGGCAGTTTCAACTGGAATCATATTATTATTGTGATAAAGCTAAGCAGGCTATGGTCGTAGACCGCTGACTATCACACGCGGCAAAGCAGCAGAGTTCATAGAAATGACAAAGAAACTGAGAGAAGAAGAAGACAAAAAAATTCATCCCGAGAACAAACGGAGGAAATGAGTGAGTCAAGGATAGAAAAGAAATGAGTGAGTCAAGGGTAGAAAAGAAATGAGTGAGTCAAGGGTAAAATCGACGGAAGCTCAAAGTAGATCCACAGTGAAAAGAACAACAGACAGGCAAGATGATCTGAGTTGACTTCTCCACAGGGAAAGGAGCACAGAAACATAACTTTACAATGGCTGTCTGAATGCGCTGATGGTGCTTCCCCTCAACACTAATCAAGAAACCTGCACTCAAAACATTCGTCTCGTGGATCCGGTCCTTCTAAGTGACATTTGGCCATTCCAACATGTGGATACGGTCCCGATACGTGAGCGACCCCGAGGACGGGCTGATCCACTAGTTTTGATAGGCTATAAGAAATAGTTTCCACGGGAGCACCTCGGAACAGCGCCCTTTTCGACTTCTTTGATTGCTTGGTCATATAAACATTTCCCCTCTGCGTTTTATATAGGCTTGGGACTGTCAATGGCCGTATTAGAAACATTAGAACCAAGTAAGAAACATCTGAGTAAATCTAGTTAGCTAGATTAGCTAGTCTAGTTAGATTAGATACAGATTACAATTTTTCTAACCCCCTCTTAGGCACGCCCCTGGAAATATCTGAATATAATGTCATGTCTGGAAAGGACAGTCATGAGAATAACAGTTCAGTGAGCTCAACTCGACAACCCATGTTCCTCTCACCCGTGTATTGTTGTTGATATGTGTATTCGAAGACGTACTCGCACAAGGGCGCTGTTCCATGGATTTCGAAAGAGCGCTGTTCGGTGGATCCTGTTACGTCAGGGCCGCTGTTCCGAGGACCCCCCGGTTTCCACAACATGACCAAGAGATTAATTATCATTTTTAAGATTTTCTGTCTTCTTCTCATTCTGAAGCGCCCAAATTTCCCTGCACTTTACAACTTCAACATTCAACGCGGATAGGAGATAAGGAATTCTCACCATGGTTAGCAAGAAACTGCAGGTGAAGAATGTGATAATCAATAACCTAATGTCACCTTTTACCTAGTGGTAACCAATCACCTACAGTTGTGGCCTATCACCCAGTGGTAACCTATCATTTAGTGGTAACCAATCACTTACAGTAGTTGTAACGTATCACTCAGTGGTAACCTATCATTTAGTGGTAACCAATCACTTACAGTAGTTGTAACGTATCACTCAGTGGTAACCTATCATTTAGCGGTAACCAATCACCTAATGGTAACCAATTACCTACAGTAGCTGTAACTATCATTTAGTGGTAACCAATCACCTAATGGTAACCAATCAATTACAGTAGTTGTGACCTAGTATCACCCAGGGGTAACCTATCATTTAGTGGTAAGCTATCACCTAGGGGTAACCTGTCCATCAAGTGGTAACGAATCACGTAGTAACTGTCTATCATCTAGTGGTAACCTATCGCAATGGCATCTCAAGAAGTCATAATCTACTTGTCTAGACTGCTCTAACAACACTGAAGTCTGTTCACAATGCGACCGGTCAAGCTTCACTGGCTGGGCTGGCAGGTTTCTCATGACTTACTTAGCTATAAAATACACAAAGGAAGTGTGTGTGTGTGTGTGTGTGTGTGTGTGTGTGTGTGTGTGTGTGTGTGTGTGTGTGTGTGTGTGTGTGTGTGCGTGCGTGCGTGTGTGCATGCGTGCGTGCGTGCGTGTGTGTGTGTGTGTGTGTGTGTGTGTGAGAGAGAGAAAGAGAGAGGCAGAGAGAAAGATAGAAAAAGAGAGAGAGAGAGAGAAAGAAATTCCAACTGGAATAACGGCATGGACATGCATAATTGGAATATTACCAATCTTATACCATGACAGCATTGCTGGTGTGGGACGGGAGGGGAATTATTACCCGTGTAATGGGTAAAGAAAGGGGTGTGGGAAGGGGAAACTCCACCCATGTGTACCTGGAAAGGAGGGGTGGGGGTGGTTATCCCTATATGTGTATGTGGGAAAGGAATGGGGCGTGTGAAGGGAGAGGAAGGGAGGGATGCAATCTGATGTTTTTGTGGGAAAGGAGAGGAAAGGGGAGGGGGGGGTAGATAATCCACTCAAATGTGTGAACTGTGCATGGAAAAGAAACTAGGGAGAGAGGTGGCTCCTATTCCAGGAGCTCGGATTATATATATATATATATATATATATAAAAAACTAAGTGGAAAAAATAGTCAAAATTGCCTTTTCTTCCTGACGCAGGCGCACAGCGACTAAAAAAACAAAAACCACTGACTGAATGAATGTCACTTGTATCAAGAAGTCATTCCTCACTGAGTGAATGAATGAATGAATGAATGAATGAATGAATGAATGAATGAATGAATGAATGATCATTTCACTTCAGAAGTCAACCCCGACTGAGTGACTGTCACTTGTGTTTAGAAGTAAATGTTAAGGTACATCTAATCTAAGCTAAAAGAAGGTACAGTATGTTGTTATTCAGGCCATGGTAGTGCCAGCACTGTATCTACAGTATATAAATATATGGTGAGTAATTTCTGGTCTCTTGGGTTGTGACTGTAGTGACAGTGGTAAACATCAGGCAGATTCAGTTCACAGCACAGTGTGGCCCTCAATCAGTCAATGTGCTACGTCATGTTTCAAAGCAATCACTTCTCTCTCCTCTGATCATGTAGGATCACTGCTGTGTAAGGATACAGGCCTGTAAGTCTACTTTCACTTTGTGGTCCTACTTTCACTTTGTGGTCCTAGAACTTAGGGGGTATATTTCATCTCCCCTTTTCCCCCTTTTGGCATGCCCTGCTTCCAGTAATAAGGGCTCCAGGGGGGAAATTTTGATATCATGGGAATCTGTGTCCATTTTACTTTATTTTACCAGGCACTATTTAGCCCTGGGCTGGAACTGCCAGGTCAAGGGTGTGCTCAGGCGGAAGAGGAGGGGTTTGGCGTTGACCAGTGAAAAATATAGGCTCTGTTTACAAATAGCAACCAAGCTCAAAATTTCAATGGGCTTGCTAGGGTTGGGTAAGTCTTAAAATTTGGGCCACATAATGAGCTTCAATCTGGTATGGGTCTGGGTGAAAGCTAAATCTTTGGGTTCAGTGGGCAGCTCAAAATGTTAATATAGCCCATAGAAGGAAAAAAGGGTCCAATCCTATTACAGGTCTGTAACCTGTATAACTGCAATGCATTACCAAAAGCACAGCTTATATCAGCGAGCATTGTCTCCCTTTCCACAAAGTTGCAATTTTGCTCTTGAACAGGTATGTGTACATAGGTAAGGTAGACTGTCTTGATCACAAAAACTTGAGGCTAGTAATGTGTGTTTCTCTATTTCTCTACCTCATCACTTCCTATCAAACTTTCAGTTGTGCAAACATTCAGAACACTTAGGGAAATAAAAATTATCAAAATTCATAACTTCAAAACAGAAAAAAAAAGTTGTAAAGATGACTCAGTTGTACTGTTTGTTGGCAACTGGTCTTGATTCAATTGTATTATATAACAATGTGCGAAGTTTCTACTTTGCACATAAAATTTGTTAGTTTTAGTGGGTGATTTTTGATAATACCATCAAAAATACACAATCCTCCAGATCATGCTTGAAAATAGACTCACAAAGGTTGTTAGTCAGTCATTAACTTAGGTAGTCAGTGAGTTGTTCGACACACTGCACTCAATCATGTTACAAGAAAAGTGATAATTTTTGTTAGTTTTTAGTGTTCCTACATTCAGTTCACTTTTCTACTGGCCCATGTTGGTAGAAGTCTTGTACCGAGTGTTCTTGTTACATGTGTGTTTGCTCTGTGTCATTTTATCAACTGACAAGTTTATTCCCTGCAGTTGTGCGTGAATTTTATTGAGTGCAGAAATATACTTTCTGTCTATAATGATCAAGAAATAAACGGTCATCCTCACAACTCACGTGTCCCTGTCTCCTTAAAACTCAAATGACAAAAAAGCCAATCCCCCACTAATCCTCACTGTCACTGTATGTTACCACTAGAATGACTGGCAACTAAGTTTTGGTTTTCAATGCATAACAGAGTACTTGCAATGGGAACGTCAGATTCCTTTTGTAAAGTGGAGCCACACATATACTACATGGAAATTACAAAATCTAAGGACAACAGTGAGAAGATAACAAAGACGGGGTCTGAAGAGTGAAGCCCACAAACAAAAATTTGCATTGTTGAAATTAAATAAATAAAGCCATTTTGTTTCAATACTGTAGTAGAGATACTTTAATATGACATGGATGCTTTTTTAAACTCAAATTTTAACAAATTTCACGTTAAGATCTCGGTTGTCGCAAATGAAATGAAAATTCTCGTCCAAAGACCCAATACTTCTAGTCACCAAATTTAATAAGATTCCGGAAACCTTCGATATCAATTATCATGACAATTGTTATACCATAACAACAAATGAGAAAAAGTGACAGACGAGGAAAACCATGCTGCTCACGTCACAACCTTTTTCTTTCCTTGTCCAATGGCAGTCAGGTCAATCAAAGGTGATGATAACATACAGCGCTAACTGATAACATGCAGTTTGAAAGTGCAACATACCGAACTCAGTACTCCCATAACTATCATGAAAACCTATCATTACCTCTTATATAATAAATGGTAATGGAAAACACTAAAGTCACTTTTTAACCTATCAATGCAGTGTCATATTAATAGGATTCTATTGTATCTTAAAGTTCACTAGTATTCAACTGGAAGAAACTTGTGAAATTCTACCCAATTTTTCAGTTAACGCCAAGCTATGAAAAGAAACATAAATGAACCAAAATATTCTGTAAAGCCAATCCTAGATTTACTGAAATCGCTCAATTTATTGAAGAGTTTCACCTAAGGTGTATATCCACGTTTTACAAAGCACCCCCTGGCTGGTGACCTGACAGAGATTCATGCCTCATCCCTGACTTCATATTTATCCTAAGTAAGGATAATTTATTAAGGCCTAACTCAACTATGAACAAACAAACAATCAAACAAATGAAGAGGACTGATAGGTATTAGCTCTTCCAAGAAGTCTGAAACTCAGCGTATTTAGACTTGAATAAATAGCCAAAATGGAATAACTGTCAGTAGCAATACAGAGAAGAGAACTGGGTGGGGAGAAGATGGCATTAGCAAGGTAGGCAGGGTTGTTAAAATTAGACTACTTGTAAAGAGTAATTTTAAACTACAAGTAGAATAGGGGCCCTGAGGATCTGGGAGATCTGAACAAGGGAGGAGAAGAATGGGATAAAGAGAAAAGAAGAGGAGAGTGGGGAGAGAGAAAGAGAGAGAGGGACTAGCTCTGATGATACACAAGATGATCCAGTGATACTGACAGCGTTAATTCTATGAGCCGACAGGCTCACTGATCACTGTAAAGAAGGGATGCCATTTGCATCGGAAAGTGACGCCTAATCCTGGAGAAGTGCCATGGGTCATCAAGAGGGTGGACTGTTTGCTTTGCTCATAGCAGTGGGCAAGGCACGTAAAGAGAGGGCAGGGATGGGACTAACGTCAGGATGTGCTGTTTCTTTCTTGTCTCTATCTCCTTGTCTCCCCTTCTAAGCGTTTCATTCTTCTTTACATTTGGTATGCTGTTTGGGCTTTCATAATTACATGTTTGTGTACGAAAGTGGCCACGTGTAGTAGACTAGTCTATGCACAATTTCCCAAGAAGAAGAAAAATAGTTACACTTTCCACTTCTGCCAAAAGCTTCCCAAGGGGGCCTCTGGAACCCAGCCCCCTCCCTCTCCTCCAGTCAGCATGATCCCCCATAAAGGAAGACTGCATCATCCTACAGACCATATTAATCATATGATACCCTATTATTCCAATAAAACTGTCTTTCAAGCGCAAAAATGGTTGTGCACTATGCAGTTTTCCTATCCTATGTCATCGTGCACATTCATGCAGAAATAGCAAACCCAGTGTGAAGGCTAAGCACCGCTATCAGTAAGACCCAACAATGTGAAAATCAAAGATAGAAATTTTGTTTAAAATCTTCTCATGTTTTGCAGCAACTGTATTGTTTGGTTAATCTTCATTTCAGTGTTACCATTTGAGGGTGTAATTAGTGTATAAGCAGTATAAATTAGTACAAAGTCACAAACATTTTGAAGAGGAATTGTTATGAGGCTATTGAGGTCCTTTAATTACACCAGATGTCCAGACCTGTGAGAGGAACTACACTAGAGGCAGACCTGACCGTTGTGTGGAGTCGCTCGTCGCTGTTTACCTTAACAAAGAACACTGACCAGGTGGCTAAGAATGGTTGAGTTAACAAAGAAAAGGTTGTGGGAGGTAGAGAACTAAAGACATTTGACAATTTAAAAAAACAAAACTCTACTTCGAAAAGTACTCACTACCCTTTTTTATGTAATTAATTACAAATACAAAAGATGTTACTTGCCAAAAAAGTAATTAATTGCTGTATTTGCTACAAAAAAGAGGTAGCAAGTGCTTATGATGCAATTACAAGTATTCTGACTAACAACTTTGAAGGTAGGCTACAATGAGGAGTGTATTACAATAGTAATAGTTGCGCTTTTAAAAATAGAGTTACATTGTAATTACTTAATACAATCTCTGCTCCAAGTGATTTTTAGTGAACACCTTTACTCACTTGCTGTCTGGGAGGTGGAGATGTTTAGGATTCTCTCTCATCCTGCATTTTAATGAAAACTTACCATCTGGATGGGTCCAAGGGGTGTCTTCTCTTTTTTATTAAATACAGTGGGATGTCTGCTACAGAATGTTTCGCTAAATTTTCTATTCAGTATATTCCCTTTCAAAATGAACCATACAATTAGTCTAGTCATTTTATTCAAATGTAGAGTATAATGGAACCTCAATTAAAATACTGGTAGACTTAAGGTTACAGACTTCTGACTGGCTCAAAATAACATGCTGTTACATGCGTTAGGAAGACAGTAAAAAACCTGTCCTTTGGACAGATTGTGGAGAATGGGCCCTAGATTTGTGAACCTACCTGCGAATTATTTCACATTCTCTCCTGATTTTGTAAATTAAACCTGAAGTTTGGGTCATTCACTTCGGCTTCGGTGTGGCCTTCTGTGTGGAGCACTTATCGTTAAGGAAACTGGTTAGCTTGTTTACACCTTTCAATGTATTGGTTCGCAGCTCGAAAATGAACTGCAAGATCTATATTTTCAACATCACTTTTAATAAGCTCATTGAATTCTGCAAATAATTAAAGAAGGCTTAGAGATTGTGGAATTTCTTGTAGTGACAGTAGAGAAAACAGTTTATTGGCTCAAAGAGGGAAATTGGATTAGGCTTCTGTAACCTTATACATATTAATCTAATCATTATGTAGGCTACAAAATAAGAGACTATTTAAAAATTATTTAACACTACCAATACAACATAAGATCTACAGAACTGCCGATGGGACCTGGACACTCCATTTTTTCCATGCCAAATCAGTGTCTCGAACACACTTTTATTCAAGCTTCAGAAATCCATCTCAATCTTCAGCAGTCAGCAGTCTAGTCACTGATGTAGACTAGACTTTTATAAATCTCCATCTAAATTTGTATAGACTAGCTCTACTCATCTAGAATATGCTGCATGCAAGAATATAATTCTAAAGTCTTGATTTAGTATTTAGACTAGACTAGGACTAGTCGAGTCTAGACTAGGTCTAGCCTAGTCCTAGTCTAGTCTAGACTAGATCTAACTTCTAAGACTTTAAAAGATCTGTCTGGACGTCTTGTAGTTGTACCTAACTTGAGACTAATGCCTTAATTCAAGAAGTCTGTTGGTTAATGTCCCGTTTCTGAACTTTGTTTTACAAACCTCTAACAGCTGGATTCTGATAGTGGACTTGAGTCGAGTTGAGTGCTCTACACATATTATTATTTCAACTTATCAAGATAAAAGGAAGATGCGAAGGCGAAGACGAAGGGCGTGACGTCCCTGGTTCCTACAAAATCTAACTTACTTATGGCTCAGGCAGAGAATTTATGTTATACTCACCAACGGTATAAAAAATAGTTGTTGATTCCACTGTGAAATAAAGTGTTATCCGATAGAAATATCGCCACTGTCATCAGAAGTTTACTTTCTTGTCGATCACTGTCTGTATTGTTATTCTACTATGCCTAGTCTCCACCCCCATAATTACAATAATTAAAAATTGCGACTCGGAAACAACTCCGAAAGACGCAGTGAACACCATCCAAGTTGAAGTAGCCTAAAACTTTGGAAAACATTAATTTTACGGAAAGTAACGCAAGAGGCAAATTATGAAAAAGAATATTTACACTGCACTTACTTTCTGAAGGTTATCTGCCTAATGCGCTTTGTTTGTTTTCTGATAAAGTAGCCTACTTTCGTTTCACCTCTTATTTAGATAGGTCATTCCAAAAAGCGAACTTGTGCTTCACTGCTGATGCGAAACTGGTCAGTGGTATCGTTCTGTTGTCGCGCGCGTGTTTTATGATGCAATAAGAAGATTTCGAGTAACTGAGAGTTGGCCCTTGCGTCAAAGAGTAATTCCCATTGCACATGTAGCAGTGGCTTGTGGCAAAAATTAGGATGTCACCTAAGTTCCAACAGCTACTGACACCGTTAAATGACAATGTATTATTCAGCTTTTCAAAAAAAAACTACAACAGAAATTTCATGCCACTGCCAGAATCGAACCAGGGTCTTCCAGCTTGCAAGTCTGAACATGCTACCACTACAACACAGAGAAACTAACTTCACAGCAATTTAATGCTTATATGTACCCACCGCCTGAATAATTATGTTCCCTGACTTTGACATGCAAGCCTTATCCACCCATGACACTGACATGTTTCATGACTGCTCACAATCCAGATTCAAAAGTAAAGATTGACAGTATAAACCATGTAAAGTATTCGGCATTTTTATTGTCTCAGCATGATTTTCTTATGCTCCTTACTGTGGAATTAAAAATTCATCCTGACATGTTATTTCCTGTCTGCTGAGCACTGGCTAGACAACATGACCGTGAGGCTAGAACGATGTAAACCACTATAGCTGCAGATGCAGTCAGTGTAAACATTCGGACTGCAAAATGTCACCATGTGGGTTGTCTAGGACAGACAGAGGTGATAAACCATTGATAAACTCATTCGACTGTTTGAATGAAAAATAATAGAGTATTATATGATTTAACATGGAGAGTATTATATGATTTAACATGGAGAGTATTATATGATTTAACGTGGAGAGTGTTATATGATTTAACGTGGAGAGTATTACATGATTTAACATGGAGAGTATTATATGATTTAACATGGAGAGTATTATATGATTTAACATGGAGAGTATTCTATGATTTAACATGGAGAGTATTCTATGATTTAACATGGAGAGTATTCTATGATTTAACGTGGAGAGTATTCTATGATTTAACGTGGAGAGTATTCTATGATTCAACGTGGAGAGTATTCTATGATTCAACGTGGAGAGTATTCTATGATTTAACGTGGAGAGTATTATATGATTTAACGTGGAGAGTATTATATGATTTAACATGGAGAGTATTATATGATTTAACATGGAGAGTATTATATGCTTTAACATGGTCTGTAGAACGATTCAACCTGCCTTTAACTCACAGCACTGCTTGTCAGTGTCACAAAAACTGAATCAAAGAGATTAAAATTTTTATCTCACCCCATCCTCCCAATATCATCCTTCCTTTCCGACTTCTCATGAAAAGTCACGGCTGAAAAATAAAAGACAACTGTGTTATTTCCCTGTAGAGGGGGAGGAGGGGGGGGGGTGTAAACTAGGCCTCCAAAAGTCCGCAGATTAATAAAGTGATGACTTAAATGAGTGTCAAGTTATATAACAACCTCCAGTTTTGTAGGCATTGTTCACGTTTAATGTAACCAGACTGTGCTTTCCATTATCTTTTTCACACTGGCCATCATGATGATTTATATCGACGACCATGCTGAGATATCAGCATGTATGGGTGAGTAGCTGGTAACACATAATCTCAAAATGCAGACTCATTTCTTATGATTTCATTATGATGGTGGTCATTGTGAAGTGATATTCTTTCACTCAGGGGGATCTTCTCATTCCACTTGACTCTTGCCCAGGAAAACAAAATGCCCCCTACCCTCCCTCTTCCACCCCCATAACCCTTGCGGCACAAACTGTTGCTTGATTAGCATTTCAATGTAAAATGTTATATTCAAAGGTTTAATTAGCTTAATGCATTCAGAGCAGTGAGTCTGCTATCACAAAATAATATTTTGAGAGGCTATTATTATTTGGCAATATTAAACTTTTAAAGATAGCTAAATCACTACAAGGCTTCTCTCTCTCTCTCTCTCTCTCTCTCTCTCTCTCTCTCTCTCTCTCCCCCTCGTTCTCTAATCCGACCTCTATAAAAATAGTCCGAACCTGAAAGCCGAAAATTATTTTTCACAGCCGGAAGTTCGAACGTCATTGTTCCAATATGGCCGACAACGTAGTAAACATAGGGGTGAAAATGATCTTAATCACCTTGTTAATAATCATCTGTCCAGTTTCAGAAGCTTGGATTCACAATCTTAAATTACTGGTAAAATTTCCTTAAATACCTGATTTTTTTTTGCCGTTGTTGCTTGGATACAACTCCTAACTTTTTAAGATCTAGTCTAGTCTAGTCTAGAGTGACTGTACCAGTCATCGGCGTAGACCAGTCCTGAGTCATCGGCGTACTATGGAGTTTTGGCCTCTGAACAGCAAAATTTTGCGAAACTTTCGCTCAGCTGTGAGAAAACTCAATCCGTCCGCTATATTTTTGTGATGACGTAGGGTGCTGGTAGCAGACGGTGACTTTTGTTTGTTTGCAGACGATATATTCTAGCGACAGCTAGGACGTTGCCGATCATTGCGTTCGAGGAAAATTGAAAATATCTTTAAAACTACCGAATATTTGCCGGTAAGTTTCGTACAAAGGGTAGAAAAATATGTCATCTGTGGTAAATACCAAACCTTTAGTTTGAATATTAAATTATTGCATTGAAAAAAAATATTTTTCTACCCTTACCTTCCCACCGGACCCATGTTCGGCGGTCGGAGAGTGTCCGTCTCACGTGACATTTTCTTTGTGAGCACCGTATTTACCATAATAAAATATCACAAGGGAGCCGTCATTGCTTTTTTTGGGAGATAAATTGCATGACGTAAATTAAAATAAGGTGATTCCTGTGTAAATTTGAGCAAAGGGGTTTTTAGAAACGCTCATTATATATCCCCCAATCCATGGCATCGCTGCTTTTTAATAAAACTTTTTTTTGTTGCATTATTTACGCGATCAGTGAGGGTTTGTGGAGTTGAGATCATTAACAAAGTTCATAAACTTTAAATTCATGTAATATGATCTATTTTATGTCCGTATGATTATAAAGTCTGCCCCTTCAACTTTATTTTATTATATTTACTTCTTAAAGTTCAAAGGATATCGTGTTGACATTGGTGATTGGAGTTAATATTTCTTTCATGTAGTGCAGATAGATTATTTTAACATCAGTCACAGCTTCCAGACTACCAGCCGACCTCATGGAGGAGCCCCGAAGGAGCCAGACGTGGGCTCGACTGTGCTGAGGCATAGATTCCGACTTAAGCCAAACTTGTACTCAAAACCAGAGTAACTCAAGGGGAAAATGGTGTGAAATATAACATAATTACACTGACATATCGGAGAGCTACTACGTCAGAGGCCTCTAACCTCATGTTTTGATGCATCACTTTGGCACTGATATGGAAAAAATGGACAATGAGTGAAAGGTTGATGGAGGCTGGCAGAGTAGTTGTGCAAGTTACATCAACATGTCATACATCAAACTGTAGGGTATAGCAAGATAAAGAAGTTGTACAGATCATCCCAAGTCATTAGAAAACTAGAAAACATGGTCTAAAGATGCTGAGAGGTAGCTTACCTACTTCTGTTGCATGACGTTAAGTGCCAATAACTCAGTAAAGAAATAACTGTATGCCAAATCATTTGTCTCATACAGATGCTTCAGGACTTAAGTTTGATGGATGTAATTTTAGTGGTTACTGAGAAAATTACAGTTGAGTGCTGGCATGAAAGCACAAAGTTACTACATTATGCACCACCAGTACCTCTCCAAGTTCATATATACACCATCCTTTGCTATCCCTAGGCCATCCCTTTCTTGCACACAACAATTGAACAGATCAACATGGACATTTATTCTCATGTGTTTTATGTTAATTTTGTTCTTGAATGATTTTTTGTGTGGTTTTTTTTTTCATTGTTTTTGACAAGGCAAAAGATGTAGCAAATTGTAAATAATCAGGGTTGAAAATTATAATGAACGGTCCCTGGTATATTTGTTCCTTGACCGCCCGGAAATTTCTTCCGTTCTCATCATAATGGCGGCGCAGTGCGCATCGGCCTTCGATTGGTAGTA
Source organism: Ellobium chinense (assembly GCA_033807755.1). Taxonomy (NCBI): domain Eukaryota; kingdom Metazoa; phylum Mollusca; class Gastropoda; order Ellobiida; family Ellobiidae; genus Ellobium; species Ellobium chinense. Next base: position 141,985 of record JAWQUT010000627.1, read on the forward strand.
CTTACCTGAGCATAACTTTGCAAATAATGAACACAATCAAGCAAAAACTGGCAAGTGTACCTAATTTTTATTGCATTTTATGATGTTTAAACTAGTAATCGCGCGCAAATCCTGGATTTTGTTTCAAAGCATACGCCGATGACTGGTAGCGTTTGGCCCCAAAATGACCCAGATCGCACTGCTATTCAAAAACGATATTTTAAATAATATCCGTGGAGAAAGAATGCCAGTAACCTCACAGGTTTAGGAGCAAGGATTAATACTGTTATAAAATCTAGGGTAAAGATATTCATGTCTTACTTTGTTTGCTGGAGATAAAAAAGAGATGTTAAAATATGCCGATGACTGGTACAGTCACTCTAGATCTCTAGTCCAGATCTACTAGTCTAGATCTAGTCTAGTCTAGACTCTAGTCTAGATCTAGACTACTCTACTCTAGACTATTGTAGACTCTAGATATTATGGCTATCTCCTGGGACAGGACCGCTCTTGTATAGATGCAGTTCATTTAGTCATTTGTTTAGCCACAAGATCGGTCCTATTCCCTGATTATCCCGATATTATTAGACTAATGTCACTAGTCGACACTAGTGATCTAGGTGTGAATCAACTGTGAACTGTAAAGGTTTATTAGTCCGTTTAGTCCAGTCACCATGGAGGTTTTGTAGTCTAGAGTGACCGTACTAGTACTAGATCTAGTCATTGGCATATTTTGATACTATTTTATCTCCAACAAACATGGACGCAACATGTAGGCCTATTATCGGCAGTCACTAATTTTCATCAATGCGTATCTTTCGTGAATTACTTCCCTTGGGTCATCGTTGGCAGTCGGATCGCACAAGTTTCGTATCCGTTAGTGTTTCCAGACTCTGAACATCAACGATGTTGCATATTAAACCGAACTTGGTAAGGGTTTCAAGAACTGCAAATTTAGGTGGCCATTTTCATAAGCTTTTAGTTAAAACTTTTTTAAGCTTGATTAAACAGACCATTTTAGAGAATTTAATAGTCTTAAGTCTGTTGGTTCTTACCCGTATCGTCACCAAGATATCGTACTGGGAGTCCTGATAACGCATGATATCATCTAGGGTGTGTTGAAGTTGCAGCATTCTCTAACAACCACGCCGATTCATTCGATAATATATATATCAATATTATTATAAGCGATATTCCTCGATATTTGTGCCCCAAGCGATATTCCTCGATATTTGTGGCCGATACTTATGCCCTTTCCCACCGCTTGAGATAGCAAATCGTTTGAGACAGCAAATCGGCCCGCCTCCTTTTATGATAGACAGTCGTCCCCCTTCGCTTGTTTCCAGACTGACAGTTTCTTTCTTTCTAACTTTCTCCACTACTGTCCACTTCATTGTACTTGCTTTTTTGAACTGTGGAGAGATATCCAAGACGTAATTGGACAAGCACATCAGAATGACCACCGCCCTGTGGATTTCGCATGCACAGTCGCTCAGTCCTCCCTCCGTTGGTCAAACATTTGATCACTGATTTGAGAATTTCACATCTACATGATCTCCCGGCCGGTCAGGGGCTTGAACCCCTGACTTGCGAAGTTCGCACCGAACCGGCATCGATAATCAAAGGGACCGACGATGGCCAATTGGAGAAGCCGTTGATTCTGCATTCATTTCTATCCATCTTCTCTTACTGGAAACATCTGCGACTTCATGTTGGAACTAACTATGGTGACCGTATGTTTCATATTCACCTCTATCATGCATCGCCGTTCTTCACGCATCTTTCCCAATAATGCAATTCATTTAGTCATCTGTCCCAGTCACCCTATATATTAGTGCTAGCTATCGGTGCTGTCATTAGAGTAATATATTACTCCAACGACAGCACTGCCAACCTTCACCACGACGACGAACTACTCGATTTTTAGTTACCCAGACCAACTCCCATTAACTACGGCTGCTCGGATCAAATTACAAGTCATGACCTCCTCGGCGGGGCAAAAATTCACCTGTGCTGCGATGGATCGGGTGGCTGGGTTTGGTATGCGCCTTCGAGATTTGACAATGATTTTGAAAGCCTTGAAACTCCAAATCCACTTTGACAAGAAAGATTATATCCATAACAACATGATTTTCAGTTATCAACGTATGTGCTTGTCAATTTTTATGTATATTGGTTAATATTTGATGCGTTTATTTCGCCCGTCAAAAGTGGCAAAAAACGTAAAAATTTGAGAGTGTGACTTATTGTTTCTAATATTTTATAACGTTCTTATACCACCGTGAAATGCGCTTATTTTCTGTGTGAAGTTAGAATAAAAAACAATGAAACAGATAAAACAAAATTTATTCAGCTATTATTGCATTTATATACTGTGAAATAAGCCCAACTGATCTATTTTTCTCCTTGCATATGCCCGGCACCCGCACTTTAACTTGACTTTAGCCTGAATCTGGATTTTGCCCAGCCATAATGTTTCTACAGTACGTTATTCTCTCCCTTTACAATCTTGTCTCACTCCTGTAATATGAGTGCCTTTCTCTTGCAGTTACTTGGCGTCACAGATCTGAGTTACAGTGTTAGCCAAGGTCTAGATAAAAATTATGGTCTGATGTGCGCTCGATGACAGAGTTTGAAAGAATGAATGACTATACAAGCGCAAACGACACCATGGGAAAAAAATGCAAATACCTTATAGTCTGCATAGTATGTCATTGGTTTACTTCAGGTGACATCATTTCTTGTGTCCAATCATATTCGAGTAGCGGAAATAACATTCCCACCAGCGCATTCATACAGAGATTTACAGAGCAGGCCTAGCCTAGGCCCACCTAGTCTATTGTGCACTGAATCAACGAGGCTTAGGTTGCTTGCACTGGTGTTTTGTCATGCGGCAGACCAACCAGGTCAAAATACATGACTCTACGTGTTCTAACCGCAGTTCAGAGTGGCAGGGTGACTGAACAAAACCTCCTTTTCTTATAGGAAACCGATCTGTCATGAGATTTTAGGTCATAATCAAGAGGAAGCTGTGAATGAGAGGATCTTATCTCAGAAGTCAGAGGGTCCTCTGTAATAAGTTTTTAAAAAATTAGTTAAATTGTTGTCCCAAAGAGGCGACTGCTTGATCAGGCCGCAGGGCTGTACAGGTGTTTTCTCTCAGATACAGCAGAAAAGTTTTTAAGTATTGGATTATTATCAGTGAACTTAAACACAGTCATTGTATATACAGTCATTGGCTGTGTAGAGACACAGGTTTACTGGCTGTTTAACGGCTCTCCTCTTTAAGGAATTCCAGCCAAGAAAACGTGCTAAGACCAGTGTCTCTACACCTAAGCCTAAGCTTTCACCATCGATTCACTCTTTATTCTACAAGTGCAAAATCATTTATCTGTTTTTTTAGTTGTTGTTTTTTTTTTGCATTTAGCATCAAAGATAAAAAAAAGCATGACTTCTTGAAAATTAACTTAGCAGAAGTATGTGTGCAAGGAAACCCAATTACATTTATCATCAGTATAAAAAAAAACAGAATAGATCTAATTATGCCAGGAAATTCAGTGTCATTTTACATTGTGATTAGCTAAGATTCATTATTTAGAGGAGCTATAAAAGAAGATATGCAGTTCACAACGGCGTGGATATCAACCCATAGTTTCAGTGAATGTAACCAGCACCTTGTTCAAGAAAGAGAGAGGAAGAAGTCATTGCTTATCCTCTGCCCCATACCAGTTGCTAGACATACCAAGAAAGTGATGGCAAGTGGGGCAGGAAGAGGAGGGGCAACAAAATGTAATTGTGCTGCGTGTGAGGCTGATAGCTGTGGTTATGGGCAGACATTCACATATATTAATGTGTAAGCCTATACGTACACAGTAATACACACTGAACTTGTTATATGTCTAATTTCTTTCTACTATTTATTTTCTTCATTTTTCAGGAGGATGATCGACCACGGATAACACTGACACGCCCATTTGGGTTCCTGAAAGATGGCACGTTGGCGGTCAATGTTTCTATGTTCTCCTGCAATCATACAGTAGGAAGTAAAATTGACGACATAGTAAGCAAGTTTGTTTAATGTACTGCTGGGAGGGAGGGATTTACTGCTCAGTTTAGATCAGGATGAGCTTAGATAGTTGTACCTGTATAGAGCAACCACCTGACATTCCTTCTGACAAAGTCACCTTAGACAGGTGAGGTCCTAATGTAGGTTGAGATTCTTGGGTCAGTTTTTAAAGTAAATCTTCTTTTCGGATCCCAGTAGATCACTGTACTTGTGACTGTTGCAACGATCATCAAGGAGACACAAACAATTGACCACAAGAGCTTTTAAGGATCTTTTAGGAAGTTTCACATTAGCCAAGAGGCATTTGCCTCATACAGTGGTTTTTTTCTCTGTTCTAGAGTATTTTGGCATGAGAAAGAGTGAGTGCAATTGTGTCAGGTGGGTTGTCATGGTACGAAGATTAAATACACAGGAAATATGAATGGTTTTTCCAGAAACCTGGCCAGATTAATAGGCGGTCACAGTACGCAGGCGGTTGCCAGACCAGCATTGTCTGTAATAGCCAGAACATTGTGTTGATATCATAAAGTATTACAGGTGGTGCACGCCACCTGTGTGTGTCATTTTATGCTTTCCATTTTCTGATGCCTTTCCCTTTCTACACTATGATCTTACAGGTTTGATTTTTTAAGAGAGTTAAAATGTGTAGTTTGTGAAGTATTTCAAGATCCAGAGCTAGAGCTGGTATAAGGCACTTATTGCCATGACACTATTCAAATGGATGGGCAGGCATTTTGAATATGTCCTGTTTAAGATATGGGGTAAGGTAGTATTTTCTCCTGGTGTTTTGAGTTGGGGGCAACATTCCCTCTTTGTCATAAAATAAGAATGCAAAAAAGTGTTGAGACTGCAGACGGGTGTAATGTATAGTATGGTAAATGGTGTAAATCAATCCTGTCAAGAAATGAAATAAAATAGTTTAAACAGTTTAATTAAATAGTACTAAAAATCTTATTGTACAAGTCCCCGAGCTTTCGGACCAACAGGTCTTCTTCAGGGGGTGTTAAAAGGGGATAGAAACGGTCTATATATAGAGGGAGAAAGAGGGCGGTCCCAACTACAGAGACAGTAGGCGACAACAAAACGATCATGAAAAAGTATTAGAGCAGTGGAGAAACTGGAGCAAAGAAATCAAACAAGGGTGACTATTGTTTAATGTTCATTCCGTGGGGCATGACGGTACCGAAGCGCTCAATGAAATATTTTTCCATGGCCAACCTGTCTGATGGGTCGCCATGGTTGCGCCAGAGTGCTCGGACCCTCATGCTATCCACGGAATGACCAGGAAGGGAGAAATGTCTAGATACAGGTCTGGCACGGCCATGCCTGACATCAGCTAAGTGTTCTCTGAAACGGGTGTCGAGAGTGCGGCCAGTTCGCCGATGTAGAGTTGCAGGCAGACAGTACAGTCAATGACGTAAATGACGTTGGAGGAGGAGCAAGAAAATTGTTTAGCGACGTTGAAAGAGTAACGTTTGGTGGTCAAATGGGGAGAAGAGCAAATGTGTGGACAGGTGAGGCAGTTGCTGCGGCCACAAGGATGGGTACCGGGGTTAATGGGGGTAGGACCAGTGTTGGACAGGCGAGATCTGGTCAGTTGGCTGGCCAGATTGGGGGCCTTTCTAAAAGCTACCAGTGGTGGCCTGGGGAAAAGGTACCGCAACTCTTGGCTCCCAGAGAGGATGTGCCAACATGACAAGATAATATTTTTGATTTTAACGTTATGGGGATGGAAAACAGTTGAAAAGATGGGGCGGTCACTCCCTGGAGAGGGGGTTGTAAGGCAGGACAGGCTGGAGGAGCGATTCACAGAGGATGCCCTCTTGTGGGCAAGGTCAATGACATTTTGAGGGTATTGTCTCTGTGCTAAAAAGTTGCTCATTTCGCGGGATTTAGTATGAAAATCAGAGTCGTCGGAACAAAGACGACGGAGTCTGAGGAACTGGGAGTAGGGAATGCTGTTTTCTGTACTGGGGTTATGAGAGGAGGAGTAGTGCAGATAGGAATGTGCATCGGTAGACTTATAGTACACTGAAGTGGAGAGATTACCCCTGGTGAGAGTAATAAGAATATCCAAAAAAGTCACCTGTAAGTCGGAGATTTTATATGTGAGTTTTATAGAGGGGTGGAAATCGGATAAATAATTAATGAAAGACAACAGGTCTTCTCTAGAGAGAGTAGTGATGCCTACTATGTCGTCGATGTAACGTTTGTAGACTTGAGGTAGAGGGCCTCCGTAAGTCGACAACGCACGGTGTTCAAAGTGACCCATAAATAAACAAGCATAGGAGGGGCCCATCTTGGTACCCATCGCCACGCCACTGATTTGCTCATAGAACCTACCATTGAATTCAAAAGTGGTCAAATAAATGCATTTGGTGCATTGTGTCACAAAGTAACCTGAAATTTATGAAAATGCACTCTGCTGAGCCTATAAACATCTCTAGTGCTAAATTTTCCTATAAATGAAATTACAATAGTAGCTATAGACATAGACAAATATAAATATCTTATTAATCTATATAATAAACCATTTTTCCATTCCTAATGTATGGTAAATGGTGTAAACTAATCCCGTCAAGAAATGAAATAAAATAGTTTAAACAGTTTAATTAAATAGTACTAAAAATCTTATTGTACAAGTCCCCGAGCTTTCGGACCAACAAGTCTTCTTCAGGGGGTGTTAAAAGGGGATAAAAACGGTCTATATATAGAGGGAGAAAGAGGGCGGTCCCAACTACAGAGACAGTAGGCGACAACGAAACGATCATGAAAAAGTATTAGAGCAGTGGAGAAACTGGAGCAAAGAAATCAAACAAGGGTGATTATTGTTTAATGTTCATTCCGTGGGGCATGACGGTGCCGAAGCGCTCAATGAAATATTTTTCCATGGCCAACCTGTCAGATGGGTCGCCATGGTTGCGCCAGAGTGCTCGGACCCTCATGCTATCCACGGAATGACCAGGAAGGGAGAAATGTCTAGATACAGGTCTGGCACGGCCATGCCTGACATCAGCTAAGTGTTCTCTGAAACGGGTGTCGAGAGTGCGGCCAGTTTCGCCGATGCAGAGTTGCAGGCAGACAGTACAGTCAATGACGTAAATGACGTTGGAGGAGGAGCAAGAAAATTGTTTAGCGACGTTGAAAGAGTAACGTTTGGTGGTCATATGGGGAGAAGAACAAATGTGTGGACAGGTGAGGCAGTTGCTGCGGCCACAAGGATGGGTACCGGGGTTAATGGGGGTAGGACCAGTGTTGGACAGGCGAGATCTGGTCAGTTGGCTGGCCAGATTAGGGGCCTTTCTAAAAGCTACGCAGGTCCATTTCAGAGGCTTTGGCTTCATCAAAAGTTTTATTTTATCACTTTTGTTGGCGTTGCTAGCAGGCTTGGGCGAGCTCACCTTAAAAGTCAGTTCCGATCAAGTTTAGTTCACTAAGGGAAAAAGCCCTAAGATCAGGGTTGGCTTTGTTCCTTGAAAACAGGGTAGTTTTCAGGTCAGATCAGCTCCTCTTGGCAGTTAGAAATTGGCATTCAGTTCTGAATTCCGAGGTAAATATGAACTGGACTAAAATTTACGTAGAAAATTAGAGTTCAGATCAAACACCTAATATAGCTGTAGTTGAGATCCAGATTAGTTCGTCCATAATGGCTCAGTTCAAATGAACTGAACTTAAATTCACGAACTAGGATCTCAGTTGTGTCCAACCTGGCTGCTAGCAAAACAAGTNCAGCAGTGATGTGAACTGTCAGCCATGAGAAACCGTTTGAATGTCTTTTGTGCTTGGAGAGGAAAAAAAAAGGGGGGGGGGAGAGAAGTGCGGGACCGCCACACCCTTATCAACGCCACTGATTAGTCCTCCATTGATACTATCAAGCTACAAGGTGAAGAAGATATCACGTTACAACATGCCACTAACAACTGTTGTGATGTGCTTGAATAAGGATCACATAAGATTTCAAGGGATGTACAGAGTTAGACTTTATTTGAGGTGGATCCTTACAATGTAGACATCGCAAGTGAAGAACAGCAGAATCTGGAATCAGTAAGTACATGTACTCAGAGTTCAACGGCTCATCAGCTTGATTACTGCTATTTTACGTCTGTCCATAGAATCATACTAAATCCATGCATGTAAATTTCGTACAGTAACAAGATGTTCTTATTCATGAGTGCTTAATATTGAGATTTCGTGTTTCTCTCTGCCTAAGTTGATATTGTACTCGCACCTTATGCGATTTTTAGGCGCGGTTTCTGATACAAAGATGTAGGCTTGAAAGTGACAGAATTTCACTGATTTCCATCCGCAGGTAAGAAATGGAAAATCCCACGGAGGACTCGCTTTGCGGAATTGCCAGCCGCGTAGACGAAATTAAACGACAACAGTTTTGGCTAGACGAGGTCATTCAACGCTTGGACATAGTACAGAGTTGGTTAGAGAGACTGGGTCAGGATCATAATTCTCTCGAAAAGAAGTTGACCATTGTGGCTGATAAACTTGGATTGGACAAACTTTTCATGCATGAAGGGTCGACAGGGGCAGAGGATAGCGACCTTCAAGAGCAGAAACTGACTCGAGATCACATTCTAAACCGTCGTGAGGGTCATTACACCTCAGATGGTCGTTACACTTCAGATGGTCGTTACACTTCAAAGGATTATTACACTTCAGATGGTCGTTACATAGCAGATGGTCGTTATACTTCTGAATGTCGTTACAATTCAGATAGCTGTTACACTTCAGATGGTCGTTGCACTTCAGAAAAGGGGTTGACTCCCCAGTTTTCTACAGTCTCACAGAAGGTGGAAGAGCTTTCTCTGGAAAAGAAGAGTGTGTTAGAAGAGAGCATCGAACAGATTAATATGGGACAATCCGCACAATCTGAAACTGGAATGCTGAAGTTTCTTGCGCACATGAAAGAAAATGTAAGCCCTGAATTCACGAGGACAACGGAAGCCCTCCAAGACATAATAGAACCCCAGATAATGACTGAGTTTAAGCATCTGACCAGAAGCGCTGACCAGAGATTATCAAAATTTCTAACAGGGATCGAAGGCAAACTGACAGATATTTGTTCAAACCTCTGTGAGATGGACAAACAAAGAGCTGTCATGAAAGAGACTCTAAAGGCAGAATTGTGTGGTGTGGTACAAAGGTACATTGAAAGATTTAATCAGGACGTTGTGAACGCTGCTGAGATACATGCACAAAGTATCAGATCTTTGGATTGTGAAAAAGCCCAAAGGAAAACGATGTCAGATTCTGTGGTCGAACCCAGACGCGACATTGAAATGGAACAAAAGACATTTCGCAAAGTTAGAGAGCAGGACTTGAAAATTTCGTATCAGCCGACACAGACGTGCGAGGCAGCCACCACATCAACCATGCAGGACGTTAGAACATCGTACGAAATGTTGACTAACACTGTAGTGACACGGATGGAAGAAAGGCTGAAGGAACACGATGCTGAAAACAACAGAAGTATGGGGCTACTGTTACTCGTCTTGGTAGCTTGGTTTGCTTTGTCTAATGTAGGCTTGCTGCCCAGCGCCCATACTTCACTACAAACCAACATCCAGCAAGACATACTGGCAGCTAGAGCCGATATCAAACAATTCGTCGCAAAAACAAAGCTAGACATTGTTGCCTTCACAGAAAAAGAGTCCCAGCTTGTAAGGAACCGTATAACAGGTCCACCCCAAACTTACAAAAATTACGTTTTCGATTTTTTTGTGGAGAACTTTATAGGTCTGATAAACTCCGGCGAGTTAATACACAGCCATCCATGGCATTTGGACAAGTTCCGGTCTAGCATTCGAAGCATCGCTGCCTTCGGACTCCACGGCCACATGGTTGTGTATCTTGG
>JAWQUT010000627.1:161922-179690 GCA_033807755.1 Ellobium chinense
GGTTAAAAAAAACAACAGAAACTACACATTATGTTAGAGCAAAGTATACATCAACAAGTAGGAGAAACCCAACAAACACATAAACAAAATAATAAAAGAAAGAAAAAGGAGGGAACTATAAATAAATAATAAATCAATAAACAAATAAGTAAATAAATAGATTAATAAATAAATAAATAAAAATAATGAATGCCTTTTTCAGTATGCTTATACAGCAAGCTTGGAGTTGACTGTATATTGAACCTTTGAGGTCATAGTTACCAGGGTCACTCTTGCTGATCTCTGCATTGTCAGCTGTGGACGGACCTACTTTGCTTTCTCTTCTATCTTTCTCTCTCTCTGCTCTCCTCTCTCTCATTTTTCTCTCCTCTCTGTCTCTCTCTGCTTTCTCTCCTCTTTCTCTCTCTTCTCTCCATCTTCTCTTTCTCTGGCACAATTGTATTCTTTTTCCTTTGATGAACTCTCCCTTCTCTCTCTCTCCCACATCAGTGTGCTTAGTTAGTGTGTTGTCTTACTTGTAAGTATAGACCTGTATATCTGTCTTTGATCACAGTTCTTAGAACACAGGAGTTGTATTTCAACTTTTTCTTTTCCCATCCCTTACGACTAGCCATGAAATGGAAGAAGTGCATATGCTCCAAAATCACAATTTTACATGAGACATAAGAAGGTTGGCGTTGCACCTCACTTGATTAGTTCATCAAAGGCACATAGGGCTGGTTGTCTGGGAAACACGAACAGCCAAAAGAGGATCAGCCAGATAGGAAGCCAGAGAACATTAGGCTATTACAACAGTGCCAATAGGTGAATTTGACTTAATATGGTACATATAGTCATCTTCAAACAGATAAATGTCCTAAGTATTATTGTTATCTTATACTAATGTGGTTGACGTGGATGCCTGGGAGTTGTATGATGTCACGCCTTGGTTTTATCCTTTCTGTGGGTGTTTTGTTTTTTGTTGTTGTTGTTTTCAGTGGTGAGCATCAACTGCAAATTTATGAATGTTATATAATCTAAGAAATGAAAGGAAAATATGTGACTGGATTGATGGGTTTGTCTGCCCTAGATATCCATACCATTTTAGTCTGTGTGTCTGAAAGTTTGCAAGACATCCCAAAATGATGAGGAAGGACATGTTAGGACATGTATCAGGTGGCCTTATATGGCTCCTTGAGGCCCCAGGGGATTTAAAAAAGTCTTTCTGTATTCGAATGAAGGGAAAACAACGCTACTCTGTCCAATGGAGAGCACAGGTAGAAGCAATCCCCAGGCTTGTGCAGGATCAGAATCCAGACCAGAAAATTCTGAAATTAATTCTGGAATGGAATTGGATTAAATTCCAGTTTTTATTGTGGAACTGGAATGAGGATGTTATCCAAACTTTCGTTCGGAATGGAATTTGGATCTAGATCCGTTTTCACATCTTATCGATCTGCCTTTCAATCCAAATAGCATGACCTTGATGGTCATGAAATATGCCATTTTGGATCAGCCGTGTGTACCAATCAAAGATTTTCTACTTAGCTTGACCAGACAATCAGCATGTTAGCTTTGGAGCCTGTGAGATGTTAGAATATCATGTTACTGGCCAGTGATGCAATGAACTGGCGTCAAGCAGGCCTGATGACTGCAGGTCCACAGCTAGACCAGACCAGGTACATCCATCCATAGCTTTCTCACATTCATACGCCAAACAAAGGACAAACACCGAGGTGCGCTTCACATTTTGTCATTCTTGATATGTGGGAGGAGCTTTCTTGGTCCTGACTTGCTGGTGATTACCTTCCCTGGCAGACCTTCGTGACCTTATAAGGTGTCATAGGGCGTAGACAATAAAATCTTAGGATTCAGCGATCGTGCATCATTACGATCTAAGAAATTTATTCAAGATGCCAAATAAAGCTTACACCCGTAAATGCAGACTTAGAGAATATTTTTATGATCCTGAAGCCTCATCCTCCAACCTTGATCAAGAGATTCCTTCTAAACTATACCTTAAAAGTAAATGGACCCCTCCTAGTGGCAGAATAGTCACTGAACCTCACTCCAGTCAATTATGCATAGCCACTTCATTAAGTCTGTTTATGATTTTTGTAAGTATTGAGAGGCACTGCATATTTTTTAGTCCTATATGTCAATAAAATGTTGTCATGTATTTAAAGATAGTAGACATGTTTGTTATAGAGTTGTATGTTTGAATCTGTAATATTGTCACATTACATTGAGTCTTGAAAGGTCTGAGGGAATTGGAATTGGAACAGAATTAATTCCATCTGTTAAGGTGGAATTGGGAATTGCATTTCAATTCCACATTTCTAATTGGAATTGGGATTTTATTCCAGATTTTAGCTGGGATTGGAATTGGAATTGAGTTCCACTTCTGATGGAACTCACACAAGCCTGGCAAGCCCATCATTTCCTCTGGGGGCTTGTGGGATTCTTTTGCTCGACTCACATCTTTTTTTTTTTTTTAATCTAATAAATATATCACAAAATTATGTCTGCTTTTTTTTTTTTTTAAATTTTAGTTGCTCCCTTTCCGGACCCCTTCCCTGTCCTCCTATCAGGGCAGCATAGTGGCACTTACTTAGTATAGATGTATTTCTCATGCTCAGATAGTCACAGCACATCCCAGACAGCTGACGCTGACAGCAAGGCCAGCACTCAAGATGGTCAACCTGAGAAAAATGCAGCTACAACTGAAGAAACTGAGGTGACTGCAGACCAGCCTAATCCTACAAATCTCAAGGACACTCCCTCCAATGCAGGAGATGAGGATGGTCAAAGTGTGAAGTCCACTACAACTAAACCTGTGGAGTCCAGCTCCACTAGACCAGCACAGAATGCAGGCACCAGGTGGGTACACATTTAGTGTGCGGCTTCAAGGAACATAAGACTGGAAGGATCTATAGGTAGGAGTAGAGACATTTCAATTAGGAGGGAAGGGGCGGGAGAGGTTGAGATCTCATAAAGCATGGAGCAATGTATTTGTCCCTTTCTATACAAGGATTGTTTTTATTGAATTGTTTTTGTATAATTTCATGTTGCATGTATACACAAACGTGTTCAGATGTTCGGCTGTGTGATGAATACTCTTGTGCCTGTAGAAACGTGTATGGTCATGAGCCATTCTTTACCCTCTTCAGTCAAATTTAAGAATTGATAACTAGAGGGATATTGTACTGAAGTGAGGATATCAGTATCTGTTATGAGATTATCAGTATCTGGAATGAGATTATCAGTATCTGTAATGAGATTATCAGTGTCTGTAATGAGGGAGTGTGAGGATATCAGTGTCTGTAATGAAAATATGAGTGTCTGTAATGAGGATATCAGTGTCTGTAATGAGGATATCAGTGTCTGTAATGAGGATATCAGTGTCTGTAACGAGGATATCAGTGTCTGTAATGAGGATATCAGTGTCTGTAATGATGATATCAGTGTCTGTAATGAGGATATCAGTGTCTGTAACGAGGATATCAGTGTCTGTAATGAGGATATCAGTGTCTGTAATGATGATATCAGTGTCTGTAATGAGGGAGGGAGTGAGGATATCAGTGTCTGTAATGAGGGAGGGAGTGAGAATATCAGTGTCTGTAATGAGGGAGGGAGTGAGGATATCAGTGTCTGTAATGATGATATCAGTGTCTGTAATGAGGGAGGGAGTGAGGATATCAGTGTTTGTAATGAGGGAGGGAGTGAGGATATCAGTGTCTGTAATGAGGGAGGGAGTGAGGATATCAGTGTCTGCAATGATGATATTAGTGTCTGTAATGAGGGAGGGAGTGAGGATATCAGTGTCTGTAATGATGATATCAGTGTCTGTAATGAGGGAGGGAGTGAGGATATCAGTGTCTGTAATGAGGGAGGGAGTGATGATATCAGTGTCTGTAATGATGATATCAGTGTCTGTAATGAGGGAGGGAGTGAGGATATCAGTGTCTGTAATGAGGGAGAGAGGTGAGGATATCAGTGTCTGTAATGAGGGAGGAAGTGATGATATCAGTGTCTGTAATGAGGGAGGGAGTGAGGATATCAGTGTCTGTAATGAGGGAGGGAGTGATGATATCAGTGTCTGTAATGATGATATCAGTGTCTGTAATGATGATATCAGTGTCTGTAATGAGGGAGGGAGTGAGGATGTCAGTGTCTGTAATGATGGTATCAGTGTCTGTAATGAGGGAGGGAGTGAGGATGTCAGTGTCTGTAATGAGGGAGGGAGGTGAGGATATCAGTGTCTGTAATGAGGGAGGGAGGTGAGGATATCAGTGTCTGTAATGAGGGAGGGAGTGAGGATATCAGTGTCTGTAATGAGGCTATCAGTGTCTGTAATGAGGGAGGGAGTGAGGATATCAGTGTCTGTAATGATGATATCAGTGTCTGTAATGATGGTATCAGTGTCTGTAATGAGGGAGGGAGGTGAGGATATCAGTGTCTGTAATGAGGGAGGGAGTGAGGATATCAGTGTCTGTAATGAGGATATCAGTGTCAGTAATGAGGGAGGGAGTGAGGATATCAGTGTCTGTAATGAGGGAGGGAGTGAGGATATCAGTGTCTGTAATGATGATATCAGTGTCTGTAATGAGGGAGGGATTGAGGATATCAGTGTCTGTAATTAGGGAGGGAATGAGGATATCAGTGTCTGTAATGAGGATATCAGTGTCTGTAATGAGGGAGGGAGGATATCAGTGTCTGTAATGAGGGAGGGAGTGAGGATATCAGTGTCTGTAATGAGGGAGGGAGTGAGGATGTCAGTGTCTGTAATGAGGGAGGGAGTGAGTATATCAGTGTCTGTGATGAGAGAGTGGGCATTCTAGGACATTGAACATTTTTATTAGATTTTCAAAAACCAGTATTTCTAAAATTCCTTGGCGTAAGTCTTATAAATGATTGTTGTCAGCATTTTGATAATAGCCTTTTGGTTGTAATTTCAATAGTTAAAAACTATGCAAAATTAAAGTAACACAAAATAAGGGCTCCATCGCACAGCCTGCATAAAGCCAATTCTGAATAATAATGTCTTTGAAGTTGGCCAACTCAGACCCACCAGACTTCTTGACTACAGAGTTGTGTGGATTGCCAACATAATTTTAGCATATATTTCACCTGCTTATAGACAGGGCAAAGATATGGAAAATTTTTAAGGTATGTATGTTCTTTGTGATAAAATGTAGGTTTACCTAAGCAAAATGGCCACAAAAATAAATCACCAGAAAGATAGATACAGTCGAGTCCATGTATGTCGAAATTGGATACCTCAGATTTCTTATTGGTTGAAAGAAAAAGAAATAATTTTTTTTTTTCCCTTCTTTGCGTCTATTAATTGCTTTTGCATGACAAGAAGTAATTAACGCCTATTTCTGATTACTCAAACTGCCCAGCCCTGTCACAGAGACAAAATCACCTCCTGGTGTCCTCCCCACCTCCTGGTGTCCTCCCCGCATGGTGCCAGACAAGGCTGGTGGCTTGAAAACAAACGAGGCGGTGCGCAGATAGATAGAGAGAGGCAATAAAATTAGACACTGCGAGTGCCACTAACCGCAGCATGGACATGTGTCGGGGGCATGTAGGACGTGTATATTAGACCACTGCTGATAAGACAATGGGGGGAAGAGAATGCGTGAGGGCTCGAAAAATCTGTTGAAAATCAAGCATCTTGGCAGCAGTGTGTACATTATTGCATCAGACCCAATGCACCGTGACGGTATATAAACAAGAGGCTGCCTTCGTGACCTCCCCAGGGAGCTCACTCACTCGCATACGGTTGACTCGACTTGGAAATCATGAGTCAAATTCTGATTACTCAAACTCATTGGGGTGGTCCCTGGGAATTTGAGTTAAGCGGACTCGACTGTACATTTCCTGCATTACTATAAAACTTTGACTTGTATTGAGTGGATATCAATATGATGGTTCCACATGACTAGTATTGAGTGGATATCAATATGATGGTTCCACATGACTTGTATTGAGTGGATATCAATATGATGGTTCCACAAAGTTCAAGACAGGGGCCACTGATATAGCATTGTGACAGCCAACACTGACTTCTTGTTAGCCAACTGTGGGCCAGGCAAGGCGTGTCATCCCTGATTTTGCTGCGTTCAGTTTCAAGCCAATTTTAAATCAATAAATGGCAATTTAATTCTGCTCTAAAACCCCTGAAAGATATTTAATAAACCTTTTCTGTTTATGCAGTGCATTTGTTGCCATGGATTTAACCCCAAAGGTCTTGTAGTAAGTGGGAGCTGCAGCCCCAGGTGTTCCTGGTAGTGTAAAGTGAAAATGGTAACTTTGCCCACAATGAAAACGTTTTTTGTAAGAAATGGTGGTAATAAAACAATAAATATAATATATAACAGAGCTTGAATGAGTTTTTATGTGAGATATCATCATGCTCATTCCACATGTGCCTGAGTCATCTTTTTTGATGATTTGAGTGGTTTATATAACAATGATCTTCCCTTTATCTTCTTTTACCTCGTATACAAATGCAGAATTTTGACTTATTATTGCAGCCCAGTTTTACAAGCTAAGCCACATCTGCCTCATTGTTTTGCGTTGAGTAATGGATTTAATGGATTAAGAGCGCTAAATTTCTCTTCACTTCAAGAAATGACCGAGGTGACTGTAGAATGAGCATGATGATTTCATGACATTCAACACACTCGGTAAAATCAGAGGATGAAAATGGGACAGACATTGCTTTTCCAAACACATACACAGCCCAGTGGCATTATTGAATGTCTGAGTTCGGTCATCTCCCTATGTTTTCTCGTGTGATTGCATGTTGGTCATCAAAAATGTTAATTGTTCATTGTTCATTGTTCAGGGTTTGCAACATCAGTGTACTCCGGGCAATCCCATAGGTGCTCCGTTCCCCGATCCAGGATACAGAGAAGAGTCCATCTACTGATAGTTCCCACAGTTATTTGATTGCGGGCCTTTCGCTCCCTTCCAGACAGTTTCCATTGTCTGCCTTCCCCTTTCTTTATTCCCATCGCTATCATCTGTTGCAAGTGGTGGTAATCTTCCCATTCCCTCTCATCATCCTCCGTCAACGTCCTCATTGTTAATATTAACGATATGCGTAAATAACTTGACGGGAAAGTGAACACATAATTTGAGCTGATGTTGTTTCCTCCAACAAGTAAACAAGAAGACAATGACCTCACAACAGTCAAAGTCCTGGAACTATAAATCTCTAAATCATCAGGTGTTTGAGTAATCTCACCTATAGATAAGATGAGACCAGAGATATATGAAGTTGTCAAACAGGCAAACTTAAATTGATCTGAGCTCTAGCTTTGAATTTATCCATTTCAGGCGCAGACGGCGTGCGGCAGGAGAGGAGGACAAAGTAACAGCTGCACCAACTACTTCGCCTACTAAAGCCAAGTCTAGCCATGTAAGTTTTCTGACAGTCAGGTGAAGTCTGTCATTTTCCCACTGAGAGATATTTATTGCCTTGACTCAGACCAACAGCAGGATTCAATGTTGTCCATCAGTGTCACAACTTAAATTACAAACTTTAGAGCAAAATCACACATTATGCATTTACATAGTTTGACTAGATATGTATAGTCGTCATTTTGGTTAAGAAGATACACTGTCCATCAGCACACACAGTGTCTGCCTGAACATACAGTGTCCACCATGATTTTCAGTGTCCTCTAGAGCATGCAGTGTACTCCAGAATGTCCAGTGTCTTCTAGGACATACAGTGTTCTGCAGAACATACAGAGTCCTCCAGAACCTATACAGTGTTCTGCAGAACATACAGAGTCCTCCAGAACCTATGTTATAGGCCCTCCAGAACATACAGTGTCCTCCAGAGCATACAATGTCCACTAAATGCTGTGTCCTCCAAACACATGTCTTCCAGAATGTACAGTGTCCTCCAAATATTCAGTGTCCTTCAGAAGGTACAGTGTCCACCTGAAGTTACAATGTTGTCCAGAATGTAGAGTATCTTCCAGAAGGTACAATGCACTTCAGAATACACAGTCCACCAGAAGGTACAATGCTCTTCAGAAAATACACACGGTCCACCAGAAGGTACAATGCTCTTCAGAATACACACGGTCCACCAGAAGGTATAATGCTCTTCAGAATACACACGGTCCACCAGAAGGTACAGTGCTCTTCAGAATACACACGGTCCACCA
Organism: Ellobium chinense; assembly: GCA_033807755.1. Classification (NCBI taxonomy): domain Eukaryota; kingdom Metazoa; phylum Mollusca; class Gastropoda; order Ellobiida; family Ellobiidae; genus Ellobium; species Ellobium chinense. The sequence goes on from JAWQUT010000627.1 coordinate 170,094, forward strand.
GAAGGTACAATGCTCTTCAGTATACACACAGTCCACCAGAAGGTACAATGCTCTTCAGAATACACACGGTCCACCAGAAGGTACAATGCTCTTCAGAATACACGGTCCACCAGAAGGTACAATGCTCTTCAGTATACACACAGTCCACCAGAAGGTACAATGCCCTTCAGAATACACACGGTCCACCAGAAGGTACAATGCTCTTCAGAAAATACACACGGTCCACCAGAAGTACAATGCTCTTCAGAATACACACGGTCCACCAGAAGGTACAATGCTCTTCAGAATACACATGGTCCACCAGAAGGTACAATGCTCTTCAGAATACACACGGTCCACCAGAAGGTACAATGTCCTCCAGAACATACAGTGTCCTCCAGAAGGTACAGTGTTCTCCTGAATACATTCTGTCCACCAAAAGGTACAATGGCATCCAGAATGTACAATGTCCTCCAAATGTACAATGTCCTCCTGACATACAATGTCCTCCAAATGTACAATGTCCGGCAGAAGGTACCAAGTTGTCCAGAACACAGAGTATCCTCCAGTAAAATGGGAGACCTGGAGTGAAGGGTTCTGTAGTGAGGCTGCTCTGGTCATGACTCACAGTGTCAGTGTCAAATATTGAGAGGGAAGTCAGGTACTGGTGGACTGTCAACAACTAAATGTCACATGTCTTAGCAAACCAGTTTACAATGAAGTTGCTGGAGCTTCATGGAGAAATGCACTGGGGGAGGAGGGGAGAGGGGAGGAGAGCTAATGTTGTTGAGCTGGAGCTTTTAATATTCTAAAGTGATGGCTTCTGTTGATTTATGAAGCTCATCATTTTATAAAAGTTGTGAAATTTGTTATTTAAGTTGGTGAATAAAAAAATCTCTTCTCGAGGAGTTTTGAAAACTAACGCCTCATAAAGATTTTGAACTTGAACTTCATGCCATTCCTTCCCAGCAGCTCCTGTAATGATTTTAAAGAACGTCTCAGATCATGTCAATGTGGGTATACAAAAATCTTATCTTTTATCTAGACGCCCTTCTTCTCCATGGTCATTCTTCAAAGCCATGTAACTCTGCTTGCTCAATATGGTCTCTGAAATCCATAAGAGCTTGAAATCACAGGCCAAATTTTGTTATTTTCTGTCTGAAATAGGCCATATTTAGACTACAGCTTGAAAAGAGGGATGTTTTAAAAGGGGTCAAACATTGCTGAACTAAAACTGTAGTACAATATAAATATGCTTTGAAGCTTTTTGCCTTGTCATCCCAAACCTGACTCAGATCTGTTTTATCATCTGGGTTGAATGTTATCACATACTAAACTTGAAGTTGTATAGATTTCAAGCCATTCTTTTGGAATGCATGCATCATGGTAATAGTTGTGAATCTAAATTTGACAGTAGTCATCATAAAATATCAAAGTAATGCACAGAAAGGACTTTCAAGAAACATCATAAATCTTTGTTGTTGATTACTTCAAGTATTTCAAGGCAAGAATGGCAAAAATGTCTAGTATCATTTGACAGGTCCTGTGTAGCCTCTTTTAAAACCAATGACCTCTATAACAAATATGCCTGCACACAGAAAAAAAGTTGATATATGTTGGAACAAAATCAGTCCCCATCAGATAGCACTTGTCATGTGTCACCCAGATGGCAGCACACATCATCAGCCAGATGGCATCATGCATCATCAGCCGCCCATAGCATTTCTGACCAGGAGCTGAGCAGGGATCAAAGACACGAATGAGTAGTCATGAGAAAAAGATACTAATGAACTCAGTGAAAAGTCACACAGCAAGAGAGATTCCAGTTAGATACTCAAATCTCTGTGCTGATTTCTTCAGCGTAACCTGTTTCACACTTTCCTCTTTGTTCAATCATAACTGGCATTTTGTCCTTTTAACATAAATGAGACATCAGCTCAGATGATATGCACACATTAACTTGCAATGAGTATTTTTTTTAGTCGCTTTTTCCATTTGTATTTACAGACAACACCAGGGCTGCAATATCTGCCCATGAGTCACAAGAAGGATGGTGCAGAGGATGTTTATCAGACATATGTAAGTATCTGGAGCTTCACATGTTTTACAGGTGGTTTTACTCTTCACCAAACTCAGCCACAAAAACAAGTGTCAGTTGTTAATAATTGGTATTGACAGCTATCATTAGCTCATATAACATGGCAGATGGATCTCAGTCCAGTCGAGAGAAGTGAGCAGTATATAAACTTGCCTGGCACCAAAGCAGACAACTGACTGCTCACACAATGAGGCGGTGACTATATGGTGTCATCCAAAGTAGCCAGGCTTACACGTCATCATCCAACGCGGCCAGGCATTTTTGTTCTGATTGAGTCAGAGCATTACAAGTCTCTTCACACACCAAGTGATTCAATCTGCTCACTGTTGTTTGACTTGGTACTGACTGCGTTCCTATTGTGCTTCATGTGTTAGGAGCCAACATTTTCTAGACATTATTGTTGCAGAGTTTGGCAGTCCAGACATGAATCCAGACTGTGTTTCTTCCTGTACTAGCTCTCTTTCTCTGGACTGGAGTGAAAACTAACCTTGCTAAGTGCCAAGTGCTCAGTGTCTCTGCATGTCTGTCTGATCCTTGGTCTGTCTAGTGTTTTCTGTGTCTACTGTGGAGTCCTGCTCAGGGCTGTGGGAATGTCTAAAGGAGACAATTTATGACTTATTTGTTACCCTTTGCATTTGCAGTTCCTGGTGCACATTAAGACGGACATAGAAGAAGGACTCTACAGTCTCATCTTCCACAACTGTTACTACAAGAAATGTGCGGCCAACCTGGCAGTAAGTTAGTACTCTTACCTGGAGCACATTGAGACCATGACATCATTCCTTCAGACTTCATAAGGTCACTCCCACTTCATACGGTCACTTCCACTTCACATGGTCACTTCCTCTCCATATGGTCACTTCCACTTCACACAGTCACTCTCACTCCACACCATCACTCCCACTTCACATGGTCACGTCCACTTCACATGGTCACTTCCACTCCACACCATCACTCCCACTTCACATGATCACTTCCACTTCACACGGTCACTTCCACTCCACGCCATCACTCCCACTTCACATGGTCACTTCCACTTCACATGGTCACTTCCACTCCACACCATCACTCCCACTCCACACGGTCACTCCCACTTCATACCATCACTTCCACTCCACGCCATCACTCCCACTTCACATGGTCACTTCCACTTCACATGGTCACTTCCACTCCATACTGTCACTCCCACTTCATATGGTCACTCCCACTTCATACCGTCACTTCCACTCCATACTGTCACTCCCACTTCATACGGTCACTTCCACTCCATACCATCACTTCCACTCCATACCATCACTTCCACTTCATATGGTCACTTCCACTCCATACCGTCACTTCCACTTCATACGGTCACTTCCACTCCATACCATCACTTCCACTCCATACTGTCACTTCCACTTCATATGGTCACTTCCACTCCATACCATCACTTCCACTCCATACCGTCACTTCCACTTCATATGGTCACTTCCACTCTTTCTGGTCTCTCCCACTTCCTGCAGCAAATCCCATTCCATGTAGTCACTCCTACTCAACTTGGTGCCTCCCTCTCCATGTGGTCACTCATACAATCAATCATTCTTGTACTGTGTTGCTGTCTCCCCCGTGGCCGCATCTCCAAGTCCAAAGATGTCAACACCTGTAAAATGTCACTGGAGACTGTGGGATGCTGCATGAACACAGTGACAGTTGGTGGTGCAGGGAAGTAGCAAACCCTGGGTTCACCATTTCGGCACTCTAACGATCCTTGAGGAGTGATGGTGAGAGACTCTGTTGGTGTGGAAGTAACCGCATGTAGGCACCGAATCTGGGCAGTGCAGGGATATTCCGAAAATGCCTTCAACAGAGTTGATGGAGTAGTTCTGTTGTGTTGTTCTCTATGACAATGTTTTTCCTTCTCTTGCAGCTCCAGATCATCCAAGACAACAATGGAAACTACCTGTCCGCTGATGAGATGCCCATCCCTGCCCTCTTCTTTCTCTTTAGTGTTGTATTCTTCATCCAGTCTGTTGTCTGGTTCTCTGTCCTGCGCAGGGCTGAGTGAGTAGAACATGGGAATTGTCTGTGTTTTCACCATTATTTGTATGTGTCTCTCACTTGTCTGTCTCTTGTCTGTGTGTGTCTCTTGTCTGTGTGTGTCTCTTGTCTGTGTGTGTCTCTTGTCTGTGTCTGTCTCTTGTCTGTGTGTGTCTCTTGTCTGTGTGTGTCTCTTGTCTGTGTCTGTCTCTTGTCTGGGTGTGTCTCTTGTCTGTGTGTGTCTCTTGTCTGTGTCTGTCTCTTGTCTGTGTCTGTCTCTTGTCTGTCTTTGTCTCTTGTCTGTCTTTGTCTCTTGTCTGTCTTTGTCTCTTGTCCGTCTTTGTCTCTTGTCTGTGTTTGTCTCATGTATGTGGCAAACCAGAGTCACAAGTCTGTGTGGATCTCTTAAATGTATATGTTTGTTTGTGTTTGTGTTTGTCACTTGTTTGTACTGATCTGATGTGCAATCCACATGATGATTCATGAAATGTATCTTTAATTTTTTTAACGATCCATCTTAGCTGTTAAGTATTTCATCTTTGATTTTCTGGTAATCCAAGTTTAGGGTTTGAAAACTGTGTGCTGAAATTGTGAGTGTTTTTTGTTTAACTAAGGAAGAACTTTTTAATAATGAGCTATTGTCTAAGCCTGAGGTAAATAGTTTATGTTTAGTCTCTGTGTAAAGCATGTTTGTCTGTTGTGCCCAGGGAAGGCGTGTACAAGATCCACTACCTGATGTTAGTTGTCGTCTTCTTCAAGTGTCTCTCCAGCCTCTTCCATGGGGTAAGTATATACAGGTCAGAGTGTCTGACATATGGCACTCAATATGGATGCGGTCTGGTCTGGGACTGCACAGGCAGCACAGGGTTAATATTGATACCATGTGTCAGCCAGGGGTCAGTGTAGGTGATAAACTGTTGGCTAGCTCATTAGTAAGTACTTAGTAATGTAGGTCTGTATTTCTAAACTCCTGTTCCATGTAGAATGTGCGTCTGCACTTCTAAACAGTAACAAAAGATAATGAATAGTTTCTCTGATTTTTTTACCAGGTGAATAGGTAACAAATAGTTTCTCTGATTTTTTTACCAGGTGAATAGATAACAAATAGTTTCTCTGATTTATTTACCAGGTGAATAGATAACAAATAGTTTCTCTGATTTTTTTACCAGATGAAGAGATAACAAATAGTTTCTCTGATTTTTTTACCAGGTGAACATGCACATGATCCAGCTGTCTGGAATCCATGTTGATGCTTGGGCAATTCTCTGGTACATCGTCTATTTGTGAGTACAGCTTCTTCCAGAGGCTCCTAATAGATTAGTTTATTCCGGTGTTCATTCTCTCATTTAGTTGTACATCAAAAACTGTGCGTGGGATTTTTGCTGGTCAAGTGTAAACAGTTGCAATGTCTGTATAATTTCCAAAGCCAAGTGATAAATTTTATTCTTTGATGTCTGTGGATAGAGGATAAACATCTGGCTTCCAGGTGCTATACAGACTGCTCATATGACAGCTTGTCAGTTGTGATTGTAAGACAGCTAGGTAGAGCTACTAGTGATTAGACCATTGATTAATTCCACTAGCTTTGTTAAAAGTCTCCTAGGGTTTAAGGAACCTATTTGAAGATACCAGCTGGACTATAATTCTTGACAGGACTAAATAATTCTTTTGGATCCAGAGGATGTGATCTAGATCTGCATGTAGATATTGTAGATGATCTGAAAGTATCTAAGTCACCACTTTGAAAAACTTTTGGCTCTAACAGCTGTCATAGAAATTACTTAAGAGGCCAAGACACCAGGCCTCTGTATGGGCAAGTGCACCTGGCTGTGCCATAATACATCGTGTTATTGTCTGTGGTAATCACAAGCTTATCACTTTGAGTTAGAACCTGCCAAGCCATCCTGTTCTTCACCTCTGTCGGTTAGACTGGGCAACTACGATGAAATAAATTGACTTCTTCACTGTCAGTAGTTAAAACAACTAAATTTGGCTCTAGCACCTAAAAGGTTCATATACTGAATACAAGAGTCATTGAAAAATGAGAGCTTCATTGATCGCAACGTACGAGGCAGGGACAGATAAACATGAGTTTGACACCACTGAGGACATACTGAACGCACATTTTTGAATGGAAGTTATGTTTATCAAAATTCAACATTCTCTTTCGTTATCTGCAAAATATTATCAGCCTTACTCACACATTTGAAATACACATCTACAGAACACTGCTCAAATATGATGCCACCAAAACTAATCTTTAGTTCTCCTGATTTTCGATCATTTGTGAAGGTTTGTGTAGAACTTGGACAGTCTGCCACTCAGATTTATGACACTTTACGAGGCAGCTCTTTAGCCTCTCTAGCCTCTAGAGCCACAGTGTTTTGTTGGACTAAGCAGGGGTAAGGCCTCAGATTTCACAGTTACAACTCCCCAAACAAAGGCTTACATCAAAGAACTAATCGACATAGACAGTTATAATGACGGCTTCTCAGATAGCTCTTGCAACAAGGATGAGTTCGTCAACTGTAAAAACCATATTGAAAAGAGATTTAAACCTCAGGAAAATTTCTACAAGATAGGTCCCCCATATATTGACTGAAGAAAACAAAATGACCAGAGTACAATATGCCAAAGAACTACTCTGCATGTACGATAATTGTGATCTTCATGGGCTGAATGAAATTGTCATTGGATACTTATTACTTTTGTATATTTTTATGAGTGGTGAGCCGCGAACAACAGAACATGGCGTGGTGCCCCAAAAGTGGTGATCCTTTAACAGTTACAAAAAGATCGCAGTGGACGAAGAAGATTATGTATACCATATTTTTTGACTCGAAATGCTTGGTGGCCCAGATTCCTTGTAAAGACAACACCACCGTTACAAGTGATTGTTACACTTAAAACATTTTGCCAAAAGTGATTGAACCTCACAAGACACAGCAACCAAAGTCCAGTATGAGAGACAGAAGACTCCATCATGACATCGCTCCATCCCATAAAGAAGCCAAAATACAGGACTTTCTTAAAGCCAATAAAATCCAAATTTTGCCCCATCCTCCCTACTCCCCAGATTTTGTTCCCTGCAGTTTTTTTCCTTTTCCCAACCCAGAAAAAACACTATGCAGGCCACCAGTTTGCATTGAAGTCAGCCTTGGGAAGTGCAGTATTTCAGTGTCTCCAGCATATACCCAAAGAATATTACAAAAAGGCAGTCAGAAAATGTGTATAGATGTTGGAGGAGGGGAATACTTTGAAAAGAAAATGAAAAATAAAAGACTTTCTGCAAAGTTATGCTCCAATTGCAGGTTCAGTCTCATGTTTGTCTGTCCGGACCTCTAGTTTTCCTTTCCAGAGGACTTGTGGTGAACTCACTGACAACAGTCACATTCAGTTACCTAAACATTTTCACCTTTTCACCTGGTCTGTAGAATTCATGATGACTATGTTGAGAAGTTGCTGCCACCACCAGTTTATCTTTCTTCTTTCTGTAGGTAAGAGTAGGAGGATTACAGAATGAGTTATTGAACTTTGTCGTACTCTCATGTTTACCTCCAATGGTTCATAATCATTATTTAAGCTTGTTCAGAAGATGACAGCATGTCTGTGGTTTTGGGTTCTGTAACATTTATGTATAACCAATGGAATTTTCTGTTACAGAATGAAAGGTGCTGTTATGTTTGTAACAGTCCTTCTGATTGGTGCAGGTTGGGCCTTCATTAAACATGTATTCTCGCACAGAGAGAAGAAGCTTTTCCTTATAGTTTTACCATTACAAGTAAGTTTGATGTCACTTGTTGCAGTGTCTTACAAATTAGTTTAAAAATTATTTTGTAATATTGCTACAAATATTGCTGTTATGTGTAGATCTGTCCATACATCTACCAGTACCACCACTAAAGTCAATAAAATCCTCACCAGCAGCGACCTGTTGTACCAGTATCCTGGTGATATATTCACCACAATCGTCATCACCATCTTCACACTATTACTAGCACATCTGCTACAGGTTCCATCAGCAAACATTCCAACATCATCACCAGCACATCTATCAACAAGTGCATCGACAAACACTCTGACACCATCATGACACTATCATCATTATCTGTGAAAAAACTGAATTTGAAAACTGTCATTTCACAGTGATCTTAATGAAAACTTTTTCACTTTATTTTTTTATAAATAAGGTTTAATGTTTCAGCTCTTAAGCCCCTGTCGGTGGAAATATGATGCATAAATGCTGGATAAAATCAGTCACATCATTGTCATGAACATGGTCACTACCATTATATCTCCGACAAGAACCATCAACTACTACTTCAGTGATGTCATATATAACATTACCACCATTATCATCATCACTGTCACCACCACAATAATTACCACAACGTCAGTCAGCTACAAATTTCCCAATATCATGAACCACCACTACTGTGACCACCACCACTACCACCACAACATACACTGACCCCATATCCCATTACGTACATTAACCCCGTACTCCGTCTATACCTGGGCCAGATCCTGTTGAATGTAGCATGGGTGATAGTGGAGGAGAGTGAGGAAGGCTATTCCTCCTACAACACCTGGAGTACGATCTTCATAGGGGTTGACTTGGTCTGCTGTTTTGCTATCCTTTTCCCTGTCATTTGGTAAGTCACTCCGATATTTGTGATGTCTGTCTGGAGTCATTGTGTTTGGTAAATCTGTCTGGAGTCATTGTGTTTGGTAAATCTGTCTGGAGTCATTTGATCTGATACCTGCATTATCAATATTGCATTTGTTGTGTTTATTGATATGGTGTATGGCATCGATTACAATAAATGATGCCACTCCAAAGGTAAATAACATATTGATATTGTGTTGTCATATGGTGTTAATATGTTTTGTAATCACCAGCAGTGTGAGGAAAATGAAAGAAATGGCCTGTGAGAAAAGGAAGGGAAATCTGGAGAGGTGGGGGCTGTCAGTAGAAGGAATATAAATCAACTGAGAATTGTCAGTGAGTTAGTAGACCCTGAAATAGCTAACTAGGATGATACAGATTTGGAGAAATCTGCGTTGTTATGATGCTGACCTGTTACAAGAATTAGAACAATAAAAATTTCACTCACAGTTTTTGTTATCAGTAAAGGTTGTACATTATACTTGTAGTTACTGTTATCTTAATGGTTGTTGTTGCAACATTACCAGGTCAATCCGTCACCTGCAGGAAGCCTCTAGGATTGATGGCAAGGCGGCCATCAACCTGAACAAACTCAAACTCTTCAGACACTTCTATATCCTGGTATGTTTATCTTCCTGACATCTATATCTTGGTATGTTTATCTTCCTGACATCTATATCATGGTATGTTTATCTTCCTGACATCTATATCATGGTATGTTTATCTTCCTGACATCTATATCATGGTATGTTTATCTTCCTGACATCTATATCATGGTATGTTTATCTTCCTGACATCTATATCATGGTATGTTTATCTTCCTGACATCTATATC
>JAWQUT010000627.1:255130-265572 GCA_033807755.1 Ellobium chinense
TAGCACCATGTGTAAGAAGACGATAGCACTACATAGAGGAAGACGTGTTAAATTGCCCACGACATCTGATCCACTCAAGGTGACACAAGAGCAGACAGGACACACCGTAGATTAACACACTATGTCTCACTAAGATCCTTGCAGACAGTACAACATTCCAGATGATATCATTACAACACACATTCAACAACTTTCTCTGTGAATCTCCTCTCACACACAATGGTATAGTTCTCTTAACAGTATCTTAGAGAGGGCATCAGAATTACGTACAGTATAAGCTAAGTATGTTACAGTTTAAGGCCTCACAATAAGTTAAGGTGGTGTGGACGAGTGAATGAATGAATTCATAGCTGAGAATGTTACTGTTACTTTTACTTACATACAACTGGATATTGTCTGGGCTCAGTGCATGTTATTATTGTTGTTATCATAATCGCTTCATAACATTTCATATTGTTTTTGTCTTGTAATAAAGATAAACATGTTTTTGTAATCAGTAACTGCAGTCATTGGAATAAAAATGTTGTGTTACTTAATAACACTAAATATGTAATAAGCATTTACATGTTTTCTATGTGTGTGTATGTGTGTGCATGTGTTTATGTGTATGTGTTTGTGTGTGCGCATGTGTGTTTGTATATGTATGTATGTGTGTATGTGTGTGTATGTGTGTGTATGTATGTATGTATGTGTGTATGTATGTATGTGTGTGTGTGTGTGTGTGTGTGTGTGTGTGTTTGTGTGTGTGTGTGTGGGTGCGCGCGCGCGCATGCATGTGTATGTGTATGTATATAGCCATGGTCTTGTTTTGGTCCGCATCTTTGTGAGGCCTTCTGGTGTAACTTGTCAACAGTGGTCATCTGCCAATGTACTCCTGAGTGTTCACTGTATTCTTGGAGAAACGTTAAAGTAGAAATGTTCTTGTAGGCTATAATATGAAATTGTGTGACAGTCACTGTGGTGGTACAAGTATGTACATATGACATACAGAGAACTATAAGATAAAGACATTGGAAGAATCATCAGCTACTACTGGTCAGTCTACAGACACTGGAAAAATTATCATCTATCACTGGTCAGTAATAGGACATTTGAAAGTTATCAGATATAATGGTTAGTCAGTTTAACATGTAACATAGTATTATTACGTTTTTTTTTCCAGAAAACATTGCAACCAACAGGTCTCTGATTAACATGTTATTAAATATATTAGGTCAATGAGGGCTAAATTTCACATTCCTGATAGCTGACATAGTAATGGTAAAATACCACACAGTCTGTTAGTGTGTTATGTTTATTGTATGTGAAACCAGTTGGACAAGTGTGTCTTAACTGACCATATATGGTCACGGTCAGTTATTTCAGTTTGTATGACAATCATATCATTGTGCTTCATGTATATATAGTGGACATTCAGTTTTTTACCTGAGTCATAAATACATATATATTCATATTCTCAATATCCACATTGATTTTCTGTGGATAAAGTTGGTACTTTTGAAAGGTGTCTCATGCCGTATATTTATAACTATGCGTGAAAAGACAGCCTTTTCTGAGTGAAAATATTGTAGCAAGGAGAAAGGACTTAAAATCATGACCAGATAGTTATGACGGATATTACAATAATGTAATCTCATGATACTGTGTTGTACTATCAGTCATACAATATGCAGTTGGTACGTGACAATCTCCAAGAACACTAATCTATGTCGTGTAGGTACATGTGCCGTCAAGTGTTGTAAGTCACTAAAGTCCTCTACTTCATCCCAGACATCCATCCCCTGAAATCTCCATCCAGTCTGTAGTGATGATATCAGGACTGTCCCATTGTCAACTCAACATCTTGTTTCTCTTGTGAATATGAACACTTCTCTCTGTCTGTACACTCATCACTTTTTACCAGATGCCCCCAGCAGCTTCTCCTCCTTCTCCTTTCTCTTCTTTTCCTTCTGTGCCTGCTAATGAAAATTTAAAAAAAAACATTATAATAAACATGGTATAAGTGCAACCTTGGTTGACATAAAATACTAAACTTCATGACAGTGAACAGCAGTGTTTCACAACCTCCAAACACATATTATAGTCTATTGAAAGAATTCACATACTCGTTCTACTGCTCTCCTCCTGGCTTCCTTAGTTTCTATAATAAAGTTTACTTACAAACGTAAACACCCCACAAATTTCTAACATTGAGTTCATCTCCAGCCAGCTGTTATGTCGAATGACCGACCGACCGACCGACCGACTGACCGATCGACCAACCCACAAACTCATCCATCCACCTGCCAATCAACCGTAGTCAATACTTTATGTTTGTTGGCGACACAGATCTACTGGAGAATGGGTTACATGTTGATGCTCTCAATATAGTGGGGGAGATACTTTTGCACCACAAAAAAAACAACACACACACACACAAAAAAAGGTTCTTACAACAGGTTTCTCCACGATTTATGGCCCAACTGGGTATGACGCTCCATGTGGGTATGGTGAACGGAAAAAAAAATGTCTACCAAAACCTAAGAACGGGAAATGTGTTAAAATTATGTCAGAGCCAAGATGACCACTGCCCTCTTTGAAAATACAGAGTATTACAGTATGCAGTATTACAGTATGCAGTATTACAGTATGCAGTTCTAGTTGTCATCAGAAATAGATGTGGAATAAACTTTGTGTTGTCTAGACTGAAGCTTTCAGGGTCATGAAGTTCAATAGCACCAATAACAATACCATATTATTATGTCCCAAATGGATTGCTCAACCCAGTATGACAGAAAATATATCTCAACTTTACGTTCATTTTAAGACAAGCTACACATGGTCAAAGCTGTGGCCTTTTTCAATATGTCAGTTAGAACATTCACATTTTCCCAAAAAAACGTCTAAACGTAAACTCCGACCATCCTTTAATTTTCGAAGACTAAAACAACTGCGAAGAAAAATGAACGATTGTGCAAAACTGACAGTAATATGATATAATTTTACACCTGTGTTCACTGAACCAGTCTTGACCCATTAAGTCCCATGCATTGATGTTTATGGGGTAAAACTTTCATTAACGCCACCAAATCTATTAAAATACCAATACAAAGAGAAAATGACAAACAAAATCATTACAGAATTCATGGTTACCCTTTTGTAAAAGTGCATCTCTGTAGGATGTTGTAGGACTGATGTAATTTTCTAACTTCGTGTTAGTTTCTTCATATAAGAGGCAAATAACTTGTCCACAAATGTACAATTCTATCTCGGGTTGTCTGTATGTCTGTTTTTCCTGCCTGCCTCTTTGTCTGTCTGTCTGTCTGTCTGTCTGTCTGTCTGTCTGTCTGTCTGTCTGTCTGTCTGTCTGTCTGTCCGTCCGTCCGTCCGTCCGTCCGGCCTGCCACTTGAAATACCATACAGTTTGAGAGAAGTATAACTGAAAGTCCATTGGAGCGAAAAAAGAGCCAGTCAGTTATTTGGGAGACAAAAGCTTTTAAAAGGTGTCGAAATTTTGGTATTTCTGGCAATCTTGAGAAAAACGCGAAGGCCGTTCACGGAAAGGATCTTGTAGCTCTTGCGCAAAAAGATAACCAGTTAACACAGTGGGTAATCTAGCATTCCCTCATATTACTTGCCATCTATTTTTAAATAATATCTCCCGTGACACAGCCTTAGATGTAATACACTGTGCATATGGAAGCGCTGAATCTGTGAGACAGTGCATGGGTTGTCAGATTATCGTCGAGTAAAACTGGCTAACCGTGACAAAGTTATATTGTCAATGGTTGTAAATGGCCTGAAGGTGAAACAGTATCAGTGTGATGTTTGAACATTTCACAAAACATTTCGGGTGCATATAGAGTATATATAGACGCTACCTCCTGGTAACTCTGACCTGCTTTCTTCAGAATTTTTTACTTGTAACTTATTATTATTTTAACTTGAGTATTTCTGTAGAGCTGAGTGAGTAGTGACTGGATCGACACAAGGGGAGGTAATGAACAATAGAAAAAAATAATATTACATTATGAATAGTATCTACACACACTACAGACTAAATAATATTCTTACCGACTCGGCCATCTGAAAAGAAAATAGAGTGAAACTGTTCTATGACTGCATATTCTACAATATCAATACATATAATCAAGACACAATGCCAACATGGAGGACATGATGGAAACGATCATGGTTACCATAGGCATAGTTTCTTCTGAGTTGTACAACAGTTGTTTCCCCTTTCAGATACTCCTAGTAATAAGGCTGATATGGATGATAGTGAATCATTTACAGTAAAGCCTCCATAATAACGATGTCCTTGGTGCATGGGACAAAAAGTTTACTAATTACTGACAGAATACACATAGATGTACTTAATATCCAGGTTCACTTGACTCATACAATGATAGTATAATAATACATTTTTACATGACTTTTTATTCGTTTTAAAACATCAGTACTTCATAATGAATGATCACTGTATTTAAATATTACTATTAAATATTACTATTAAACCATGTCATTGTATGTGTGGCCTCTAGTCAACTCTGTTCTATATACAGCACCACGACTTAATTCTTGGCTCTAAAGACAGGAGTGAGTGCAAAGGAGTGTGTGTGTTTGTATGCGTGTGTGTGTGTGTGTGTGTGTGTGTGTGTGTGTGTGTGTGTGTGTGTGTGTGTGTGTGTGTGTGTGNTGATGTTGAATATGGTACTCTGACGAATGGAAGTATGAGCACAATTTTAGGTACACATTTCCAGAGGGAATATTCGGGGTTGAGACAATGAAGACAGTCTGTGAAAAGAATCAGAAAATATTCTTTCAATGGTAGTAGTTATATAGTGGATGTGTTTTCTAGTAATTCCATTTATCACCAGGCAAGTACATAGCATTGGTAACATTTTATACACTTTTTAAAAATGTAGTGTCCTTAATCACATGTCTTGTCACACTTAATATTTGTTTTCAGAGACTTCTCTGTCAGTAGTTGATTTTAACATATAAAGGTACACTAATTTCAACTGGAGCAATGAAGAAACTGTAGCTATAAAATTCTATTAAATTTTTAAAAAATACATTAGTTTCAAAGGAACAGACGGTTAAAGTTTTGGTGTCACATTGTCACAAGGGGCACTCTGCATAATAAAAATGGGAAATGCAGTTTCGTTTCATTTAGTGGATGGATTTTTATATTGCCCGGGACTAGTTTTCCAAGCACAAGAGTTCTCTTTCTTGGTTCAAGACAGCTCCAGGGAGGGAAGGTAAAGATTTTTCTTTGGCTAACACTCAAAATTATGTTCTCACTAAGGACGCTTATTCTTGAAGGTGTCACGAGGGACACCAAATTGAATTGATAAATTTAAGAAATTTAAGTATATTTTAAAGTACTGAAAATATAATCTTTCTAGCATATGAATGTGATTTATATTCCAACTCGCAGTCCTGGGCAGAAGCCGTACAGCGAGATAAGATCTTTGTGCACGCAGGTTTCTCGCCACATTCAAAATTGCGAGTCTCTTCCAAAACCCTAGTGTGATATACGGTCAGTGAAGGAATGCGCGGTAAAAAAAAAATGTCGACTACAGATCCGTCTGCCATCGTATTTCACAGTAAGTAGTTGGCACAGACCTTAAGAGTGGCAATATTTGTTGTGGTTATTGCCTCCTAATTGTTCATTAAGTCATTAATTGAGATACTCAGATCTGGACTTGATAACAGCATACAGCACACCGTGAGGAAACAGATTACATCAAATTTTGTGGAGTTAAGGTCTTTGTACAGGCACTCCACATCAAGAGCTAGTGGTTATAACAAAGAACATATTTACAATAATATAATAATAACACTGGGCATTATCAGATGGTGAGGAATTGTCCAAGGCTACCCTTGGTCAGCAGTAGCCTTTTTTCAAGCAATGGACGCATAGATTAGATGGATGAATATCCCTTATGGCCAAATTTGCATTGCCAGTCAATGCCAGACATACATGGAGACGCTTCCATGTGCTCCAGAAAGGAAAATGACATGGCGAAAATTATTTATACAACGAAACAGTATTCAGTATATGGACTTAGTAGTGAAAACATCAGATATAAGCAACTCTGCGCGGTCAAAGCACAGACAATAACTGGAGCAAGAAGGAGTCGACTAACAATCGAACACTGAACATACAAGATGACATCATACCAAGGTATGGCAAGGAAAAGCACTACCATACTATGTCTGACACAATATTAACTTAATAGGAACATCAAAGAAAAAACGAATGGACGATATATATTCCAAGAATTTAAATCCGTTTTTTGAGAAGCCATTACCGCTCAACGCTAAAATTCAAGACAACAACACAATGCTGATACCACAACCATATTTCTAATTCAGCAACATCATCCCAGACAGTTTGCTCAATGACTCAGAAAGCGTGATGGCAACTACTATCTATGCACGACTTGAGTTTGAGTAAATCAGTGACCAGATCATTCATGTTTACAATAAAATCAATGGGAAAACTTGCAGTAATTACTGAGACCAATGTTGTAATGAACACTTACTATCCAGACACACAGACCACATCGTGTACCATGTGCAACCACCCACATGATATCACCTCGCATAAAATACTAAATGGATGCCAAAGGTTCCATGACAGTTACATGGAGAGACACGATTCATCATTAGTGTCAGGAAGTCAAAAGGCCGAAACACTTGTGAGATGGAGGAAGTATCTTCTTCTGAACATCTTCTGTTGCCTTGCTCCCCGATTAAGAGAGTTTCCTATTTATTTACGTCGAAACTGCACCATTATCTCTGTGCGCAGGGAATAATTCACACCCATGTTGTATATATTATATTTATCTTTCTACCTACACCGACCTGTTCTATATGATACGCTCACATTAATTATATTATTAAATAATGTAGTGGTGTAACAGTCTGTAGTTGAAGCTGTCAGTAACGTGACTTTATTTCTTCAACGCTCCCTCTCCTAACTCACACACAAACATACCTGTATCAACCTCCACCCCTCGCCCACCCCCGTCCCAAAGCAGACATACAAGTAAATCTCTCTAGAGTAAACCCGACAACTC
Source organism: Ellobium chinense (assembly GCA_033807755.1). Taxonomy (NCBI): domain Eukaryota; kingdom Metazoa; phylum Mollusca; class Gastropoda; order Ellobiida; family Ellobiidae; genus Ellobium; species Ellobium chinense. Next base: position 262,201 of record JAWQUT010000627.1, read on the forward strand.
TCTAAACTGGAAACATTGACATAGTTTAACACCAGAGATCAGAATAGTGATACTGTTTAGAGGATAGTGAAATGGTGAATATCATGACGTCACTGGTAAAGATGATGATAATGTCACTGATTTTTGTTTACTTCATCTGTTTCACTATTCTATAAACTCACTAACAACTATTGTTTTCTTTATACATTCTGTATATAAACGATGTTTATATCTGTAAAAGACGATAAGTGAATAATGAAAATGACATCAGCGAACTATCAGATCTAAAGCAATTCTCTTGAGATATTCTACAACAAGAGAATTATTCTATTGTGTTATTAACCGGACTGTGATCTCTCCATGTGTACCATTTCATGTTTACTGTAATTACTGATAATCTACCACTCTTGAGTCTCATATTCACACAATATGTAGGTCAACTCTGACAGACTTGCTTTTCAAGGTATAGTATTAAAGTCAGCAGTTAAAATCTACCTGTGTTCTCTTTCTTACATTCACCAATACTTCACTGGATCATAGACAGACATTTCACAACTCTTACATTTCATCCTACTTCTATTCATTAATGTAGTTTTACTATCAACACTCTGTACTGTTCATCGCTTCATTGAGAGAATCAGGTTTAGCCATGGTATAGAAGAATACACCTGTCTGTTGGTAACTAAACAGAAAATATGCACTACTTAGAAATGAAAAGCCTTCATTGTTACGGGATTTTTAGCTTCACTAACATTTTACCAGAAACCAGACATATAAGAATGAATAATTATGCATATTTAACTACGTCGACGTTACCAGGTATACCAACAACAACAACAACAACAACAACAACAACAACAACAACAACAACAACAACAACAACAACAACAACAACAACAGAAAGCTTACAGCTGTACAAGACATGACGCTACTAGACAGGGAGGAGAGGACAACATACTGGTAGAAAAGAATATCAACACATATCACCAACTACAAGAATACACACCTGTCTGTCATAGTCTGTTATCTTCATGACTTCACTCTGAAAATCAACATGAGTACAACACAAGGTCAGTACAGATACAAACTACAGTGAATATGACAACAACATGACATGAGTATGTCATCAATATTACAACCATCGCTACAGTTACTGCGTACACTAGTGCTATTATCACAAACACCAGCATCACCACCATCATCACCACCATCATCCACAACAACATCAAGATCAATGACAAGAACAACTACTTCAACAATTACTATTACTACTACTCGAAGGTTGCCTGCGCAAAAACCGTAACGCAAGTTTTGTTGATTTAACACGATGGCGATTTGAACGTTTAACCACGGATTAAAAATACTATACTTTTGATAACTGCCCTAAATTTTATACCTATGTAAACGTCATCTTGTCCTCTTTGTACCTGTGTAAAATAATTGAAGATGCTCAGATGTTTTCTATTTATAAAATATCAATTTGTGAAGCCAGTATGTAATACCAGGATTTGCACAGTCAAGAAATTTGAATCTTACCGGCACAAAGACGAAACAGAATATACACACAAGTAAAATCATAAAATTTTAAGTAATGGCTTTGCGCAGGCACCTTCCTACTACCACTACTACTACTACTACTACTACTACTACTACTACTACTACTACTACCACTACTACTACTACTACTACTACTACTACTACTATTACTACCACTATTATTACAACTACTATTACTACTTCTACTACTACTACTACTACTACTGCAAATACTACTATCATTATTACTACTACTACTACTACCACTACCACTACTACCATAACTACTACTATTACAATTACAACTACTAACACTATTATTACAACAACTACTACGACCACTACTAATACTACCACCACTACTACTACCACTACTATTACAATTACTACTACTACTACTACTACTACTACTAATAACATTATTATTACAACTACTACTACGACTACTTTTACTAATACCACTACTACTACTACTACTACCACTACTACTACTACTACTACTACAAATACTACTACCATTATTATTACAACTACTACTACCATTATTATTACAACTACAACTACTACTATTGTTATTATTACTACTACTAGAATACAAGAATACAAGAATCTTTATTGCTCAAGTTATATATAACATATGAGCATCCATAATATTTATAAAATACTACTACTACTAACTAACAATATCATCACTAACCTGATGGTGTGAAGTCACATGGGCGGACATTATATGAGACTTATAAACCGCATTATTATTATTATTATTATTATTATCACACTCATCAGCACTACCAACAAAACAGCAATATGACCGACACCATGAGTGTACTTAAGGAGTAACATGAAAGAAGGGAAAGCAAAATAGAGAGAGAGAGAGAGAGAGAGAGAGAGAGAGAGAGAGAGAGAGAGAGGGAGAGAGAGTAAGAAAGATCGAGACGGAGATTGAGAGGAAAAAAGAAAAAGAAAGAGACAAGAAAGAATAAGCAAAAGAGTGAAAAAGAGGGAGAGAAAGTAGGAAAGACACGAGAGAAAGAAAAAGCGCGTGAAAGAAAGAAAGAAACAGAGACAAATAAATGAAGTGAAAATGAGAAAAAGAAAGAGAGAGAGATAAAAGTGAGAAGAAAAGATGAGAGAGAAAGAGAGAGAAATAGAAAAAAAATTAGGAAAAGAGAGAAAAAAGAGAAGGAGAGAAAAAAAACGACAAAGAGAGAAAAAGATAAAGAGGGGAAAAAAGAGAGAGAGAGAACGAGAGAGATAAAGAGAAAAAGAACGAATGAGAAAGAGAGAGATAAATAAAAAGAGAAACAAAAGAATGAGAGAGATGGAAGGAATGCAAGAGAGTGATAGAAAATAAGAGAGAAAGAGGTGAATGAGAAATTCGGAGGAGGATAGTAAGAGGGGAAGGCGACGAGAGAGAGAGAGAGAGAGAGAAAGAGGGAGAGAGGACACAGACAGAAATAATATAAAAAGGACAGAGAGGTAGGAAAAGAAACACGGTGTGAAAGACAGCGAGAGAGTAAGAGAGAGAATGACACACAGACAGACAGACAAAGAAAGTGGAAGTAAGAGAAAGAAGGAAATAAGGAAGAGATAGAGAGAGAGAGGAAAACAAAGAGGGAGGAATAAAAAGAGAAACAGAGAGGGAAAGAAAGAGAAAGACAGAGAGAAAGAGCGAGCAAAAAACATAGGGTGACGAGACAGAGAGGGGGAAAGACTGAGAAAGAGAGAAAGACATAGAGAGAGAGAGGGAGAAAGAGAGAGACACGACGAGAGAAAGAGAATGAGAGCAAAAGAGAGAGATAGAGATGGACAGATAGCGAGTGAGACATAAGAGAAAGAGAGTGAGAGACAGAGAGA
>JAWQUT010000627.1:306975-321557 GCA_033807755.1 Ellobium chinense
AAATGTATGCTACATTCGTGAGGTATAAAATGTATGCTACATTCGTGAGGTATAAAATGTATGCTACATTCGTGAGGTATAAAATGTATGCTACGTTCATGAAAGTTTACAAAGAAACACACTGTATAATTTTGCTCTGACCTTCCTGCACCGGTGCGAACTTTACAGAATGCTTTACAGATTGCTTGTCACCTAGATAGGAGAGCTGCAATGAAGAAAATGTCTGCATGAAGAATTAGGTGATCAATGTGATTTTCAAACGTTGGAGGAATTATGGGATGGTTTTAGACGACCGCTTAGACAAAGGAAAAACAAACCGCCCTCTCCCACAATGGCTCCGCCTAGAAAGCAATACTACAAAGCTTAGTGCGTGAAATAATTCTTGGAGATGGCTCAAACGACGAAGGTGATGTTGGGGGGTATTATGAAGATACGGATGATAAAACAGACTTATTTGGAGATTCTAGATCTAGATCTAATGAAGATAATGGATTATGTAGCAAGCAGTAGCAGTAGTAGTGGTAGTGATGAGGAAAGTGATGAAGATGTTACTGAAAAATGCAGACCCTGCTTTTTATGACTATTTTCACTTACATGGTGTGCAAAAAGTTCTGTGTTGAATCTAAATGCAATATAATATGTGCTATAAGCACAAGAAACTGATCGTTCCCAAGAAAAAAAACTGCATTGAAAAATATTAATAAATAAAAATGTTATAGGCATTTGAATATTGCCCAGAATCTGGCGTATCGGGGTGCTCGGCTGCACAATGGATGCGCGTCTATCAATGAGTTCAATAATTACATAGTCTTGGCTGACCTCTCCGTCATAACCTTCCACGGACATAACATAGAAGATGCAACAGAATTAAATACCTCGGGCTGGTCTTTGATTGCAGCCTGTTTGTACAGGCACCATGGGGAGCGAATAATTCAGAGATGCAAGCAGATATGGCAACCCTGAAATCAACAGCAGATGTGAATCTGGAATATGAGACGACTGGCTCTTCTGCACCATCAGTTGGTCTTAGCGTTAGTCTGTTTTGGCCTTGGAGTCCTCATACTGTCACCACCACTAAATCACTTTTTTTTGGAGTTGCAGTGTGGTCATGTATAGACGTATATCTGATTCCAAACTGACGGCAAGGCGATGGGTGCCGACGCAGAGGTCGCGGGTTCGATTCCCACCACATCACTTTCTTTCCTTTTCCATTTTCTCTCTGCATCTGTCTTCTTGAGCACTTTTCCCTTTATCTTACTTTGCGTGAGCATCTGTTTGCGTCTGCTCACTCCCCACGTCTGTTACAAAGTGCCCTGTTTCCATCTTGTACTACATCTATGCCAATGAATGGTAGACTTGAAGCAATATTTTTATTCCATATTACCTACTATGTTGTTATTTCATTTAAAAGCTGAAAGAATCATCAATTTTCTGGTCAGTGATACACGAGTTTGATAGGATTAAGTTAAAGGAACAGGGGTAGCTACCTGCTTCACATAATATTTTTTCATAAATTTTCAACCCCTTCCATGTTTCCTTCACTCAAACACGTCCGAGAAAATACAGCTTAAAAGTCGGGATTTTCACACCCTGCGGGCCGCCATGACTGGTCGTCCAGTCAGCGTGGGAATGAGGCTTGACGTCAGAAAGCGAGAGGCAAGCTAGTAGTCCTTATGCAATGAGAATTATCCACATCAAATAACTTTCGTTCGCTCTAAATGTTATGGCTTTTATTTCATTTATGCCTTTTGTTAAACTATGTAGACAACTGACCAGCTTTGATCGCAGTACTGTAACCTTAGATAAGGGAGGATAAAATAATAATTGAGAAAAAGGAACATCTGTCTGACCACTGTTTGAGTCGCTTTTTTAATATAGACTATGCATAGTCTATGTATGGTTGTCTGTGCTTTTTTTCCCTCTGTATTGTTTAATGAGCTCTCATTGTGTCCATTTTAGTAATTTTGCCAGGCACTATTTAGCCCTGGGCTGGAACTGTCAGGTCAAGGGTGTGCTTAGGCGGAAGAGGATAGGCTCGGCCTTGACCAGTGAAAAAGGTAGGGTGTGTTTACAAATAGCAACCAAGCTCAAAATTTCAAGGCTTGCTGGGTTTGGGTCAGTCTTAAAAGTTGGGCCACACAATGAGCTTCAATCTGATATATTATTATGTCTGGATGAAGCTAAAACTCTGGGTTCAGAGGGTAGCTCCAAAGGTTAATATAGCCCAAATAGGAAAATCTGATATATGTCTGGGTGAAGTTAAAACTCTGGGTTCAGAGGGTAGCTCCAAAGGTTAATATAGCCCAAATAGGAAAAAAGGGCCCAAGTCCATTACAGGTCTGTAACCACAAGTAGCTCCTTTGTTCGGAAGTAAAGTAGATTTACGTGCCCTTGATTTCTACCAACAAATGTTTTGACTAGGGGTATGAAGATGCTAAGTGTACCTGGCATAAACATATGCAATTTTAGATAGTCCCTTTAAAATTAGAAAATAGTTGCTAGGCGCAGAAGACTATCCTGTTTACTGTGTAAAGAGGCCTAAATTCTTGGGTGCTCTCAATCACCGCCAAAGTTTTCAAAATCGAACTGGTTCATAGGCATGTTTCTGCGTGTCAAAATTTGGAGGAAGAGCTGATCTATAGGTCTGGTAAGTATTTTGGAACGGCATTCCAGGATAAATCAGTGAGGGTTGTAAATGCTTACAAAGAAAACAGTGAAAAAAACATTGGCATCTTCATACCTAGAGGTGGGCCATAATAGAACTGATATTTCCAAATATTTTTTAAGCTCATGTGATGTCCTTTTCCTCGAGCGAGCTGACGAGGGCCTATTTCCACGCCCATCCCTTAAATTTTGTTACTTTTTTTCTTGCTATGTTTTGGTTTTTGTATTTCTTCGTTTAAACAAGGAACAAAACTTCAACTAAAGTTCTTTGAGCACGTAAACAATCAACTTTAGTTAAAAAAGTGATTACATATATAATAATATTATATCCATTAACAATTTTAAAAATCATCATTGTCTACTTCCCCCTGACATCAGAGACAACAAAAGTTAACAGATGAAGAAAATAGATCATGTCCATTTTAGTTGCAGAAAAGCATGATCTTCTCTGTGAGACTAGCTCCCCGGCCTTTGAAAACAGGTGCTCTGAAGGAAATTATGTTGCAGGAAGACATAAATACTTTGAATGCTAGCCTGTTCCTAATCTTACTTTGGAATAATACTTTTAATTACATAGTTATTTTCACCATTTTTTAAAACAATGAAACAGCTTTTTTTTCAAAGAGAACAACAAACGATGACGCAAATTTAAATTTATAATTTTTGTCTCAATGAGTATCTACCAGTATCTATTGAAGAAATTGCAAGAATCGGATACTCGCGACTGGAACAAAATATCTAGAGTACTCAGTAGGCCTGGGCAATGACTCGGTTTTGGATGAACCGGATAAATGGGTGCACCCATTTCCAAAAATCCGGTTAACCGGTTAATTGATCCGATTTTCAAATGACCCGAAACCCACTGAATTGTTTTGATTATCCGGTGTTACCCGAAAAAAATAACCTGTAAACTCATGTCAGTAGAGGTAAGCGTAAATTGATTATATTATTGCTACAGCATTGATGATTATAAATCTCTTTGCTGTAGTGTTGATAATTGTGCTCTTTTGAAACATGGACATTGAAATGCGCTTAATTTTCGTTATTTTTACGGCCGTTACAAGAGGTTGCGATGTTTTTCAAAGGGGAGGATTTTACAAAATTTACACCGGGTATAGCCGGTTCAAACCAACAGCCTAGGTTAGACAACTCAGTCACGCGACAAGTAGCGAGGCGACGAATAGCGAGGCGACTAGCGAGTGCATTAAATGCCTGAGCCTTACCCTGATATACAGCGCTCCTAAACATTAGCTGTTTTTCTGTTGGTTTTTTTTTAGATCTTAATTCTTATTTGTTTGTTTTTTGTTGAAACAATTTTTATTGCGCAGATAACATGATTAAACATGAAAAACAATGAAAATAAAAATTTAAAAAATAGCTGCTTACAGTGGAATTATATACTTTTATATGCCAAAGAGCCCAAATATGCAGTATTCAGTTGTGATTCCTGTACCTTCATTGACTCCGGTCTGTAATATCAACTTTTCATGTTGTGCGGCATGCCCACCCAGCGGTTGAAAGCAGGGGCCGCCTTTGCCTGTTGCGTGGTTGTTGTGTCTAGACGTAGACCTTGGTCTAAACCAGCCTAGTCTAGTTCTAGGACTAGAACAGAAGTCCCGAGAAGTGACTTTATGAAGGCATTAGGTTGCTTCCCCTGCGATTAGGCTAAGCCTCTACCCCGTCTCTTTCTCTACCCTTCTCAAATAGGTCTGCGTTAGAGATCATTGTCTCCCCTTGTGATTCACTACAAAACCAAACTCTTTGATTTGGATCACTGACTCGCTTTTTGGTTCACTAAAATAGTTCGCGATCCATTTCGTAACCGGTTCACTTGAAACGGGTTAATTCTGCTCTTTTCCCGGTACTTATTTTGTAGGATTTTCCCATATATGGAATAGAATTATATAAAATAAGTACCGGAAAAGGACAAGAATACACCCGTTTTCCAGGTGACTGTTTACAAATCCGGATCGCGAGCCGAAAAATCGGATAAGTGGGTGTTTGACTCGATTCCGGATATTCGGATTTTTTATCCGAATTGGGCACAGGCCTAGTACTCAGTATCGATCTCTAGTTTTCACGTGAAATTACACGAACGGTAGTGCGCAAACTGAATTTCCCATGTTCTTTAGTTTCACGTTCGTTAAACTCACATACGCAGTTGCGCAAATTGTCATGTAATTTTATTATGAAATAATACTGGACTTATATTTATCATGTGCATTCGAGAATACACCAGGATTCTAAACCTACTCGTAGCTCCGCTCTTACTGGTTGATATGATGATAGCAGTGTTGGCCGAACTGGCTCTTTCTTGTCTCTGTTTTTATAGCTCTTGGCACTGAAATAACTGATTGGATCTTTGGCTCTTTTTTTAGTTCCAGTGGACTTTCAGTCAAAAGTAACGGATTTCCCATGCCAAAAAGTAGGCTACTTAAACTGCTCTCAAATTGTATATTTTTTTTCAGTAGCGGGCTTCAGTTTAAAAAGAAAACACATGTTAAAGAGTGATCCCAAAATTCCAAAATTATCGTTCCTCTTGATCTAATGTATGTGGAACGGTTTATGATAATCATGATACTCATATATATATATATATACAGTGGAACCCGCTTAAGCGGGACGGCTCCGTTCCCGACGAATCGTCCCTCTTAAGCGGGCGTCCCGCTTAGGCGGACTACCATTATAAAGTGATTTCTTAGCTAGTTTGTGCGTTTCTTTCAAGTTAAGGGATATCATTACTTAATAGTGAGGTGTGACAACGGAGTCAGATTTAAATTGTATCTGTACTGTTTAAAATATACTTATTGCAGTCTGACTGCATTTTCAGTAGACTTGCGGAGCATATTATTGGATTTTTGGTTGGCTTCAAAGAAGCACCTAGGCCTTCTCACCACTCTCCTTTGAAAATTAAAAAAAAACATTCTTTTAAAGACCGGGACATGTCCACATAGAGGCAAAGAAATAGTACATGTTAAAATAAAACGAGAGAATATAAAAGGTCTAACATCTCTGAAGTCGAGATGTTCGCCGTCCCCCATTCAAGTGATCAAAAATAATTTGGGATGAAATTTACATGATCGTAAACACCAGCAAAGATAAGCGTTACACTTCTCGCTCCACATCTGGCAGGAGCGCGACGCGAGCGGCGTGTGCGAAAAGCCTTTACGCAACACGAATGATGGTCATGCCTTTGTCAGCGACACCCTGGCTGAGTCAGAGTGTTGTGCAATAGTGCAGGTAAGGCTCGTAAGTGTCGATCACTGCCTAAGCTGAAGAAAGGATAAAGTGTGGCTGACAGGGGGCGGGGCTTATAAATCTTGATTCGTTAATGCTTGCGCGGGTTAAATGACCAGCGGCTAGGATGTCCGCTCTGATTCNAAAAGAAAACACATGTTAAAGAGTGATCCCAAAATTCCAAAATTATCGTTCCTCTTGATCTAATGTATGTGGAACGGTTTATGATAATCATGATACTCATATATATATATATATATATATATATCCAGGACATAAACAGTTCGTAGAAATTGTTTGCCCTTATGCGATATCTTACCCGGAGTCTGCCTTTCTCAAGCCTTTTTTTTCTTGCTATTTTTCCTGTGCGCTTTTAACTTAGACTCGAAAAAAGTCTGGCATATTTACGTTCGTTTCATAGACCGGAACTTCCCGTTGGGATGGGTCTCCGCCCCCGGTGGAAAGACAGATGAGCAGTGAGCATTCATAGTGGTGAGACTAAATCCAGGCTTATCCCATCAAGAGATTTCTACCATTTTATACTTTGATAGAGCCACCGTCGGATAACGCACGGACTACAGGGTTGTAGAATTTATCTGTTCAAAATTGTGCAGACAGGGTCTAGACTAGACTAGACTAGACTAGTCTAGTTTCAGTTTCAGTTTCCCCATTGGCATTGGGCGGATTTGTTCAATGGAACAAAATAGCATTCTCTAGTGATAAATATAGACTAGAGTTATAGAGGTAGGTTCTACAGCTTACTTTCTATAAATGTTTAGTCATCCTTAAAATGAGTCAGAAAATGAATCATAGTTTAGTCTAAATGTGATGGAGATGGCAAAAAGCCTTATGCCGCGAGTTATGGGGTGAGAGGTGTGAAGTTCTTGTGGGAGGGAGGAATGGAAGCTGCAGCCAAACTGGTGTTCTCATGTGTATAGGACAGAACTTATCCATGGACAAGATTTGATGCTGTGGAGAATTTTAATGAAGGAAGAAAAATTAATATTTTCTCACATTTTGTAAGCGGGGCTCAATATCCTTTCTCCCATCCATCCATCCATCCATCCATCCACCCACCCACCCACTCAGAATGTTGATATAGAATAGACTTGTCTAGTTTCAGTGATGTGCAGTTCAGATCAGTTATTTTACTAACAAGACATACTTGACCCGTAGCTTGTGGTGAAATGTCCCTCTGCATCATCAACAGCTTAAGCTTTCAAAGGGCACCCTTCAAGATGGCTCAAATGAAAGGTCTCCAAAGCCTAGTGAAAAACAAGATGGCCATGGTCATAGCACAGAAAGATCAGCTCAGTGAGAAAGTTGATTCCTTTGTTGGACAGGTAAACTTTAACCCTAATTTTGCAGTGATAGAATTAATTCAACCAACCACTTGCTACACTTGAGTGTGGGAATATACTATATTTAGCATTTCCTTGCCATACTGTGGGTGCAACAATTGAATTTTGCAGCCTGGTGTCAACTGACTAGTTGGCAGACAGCACATGCAATGGTCATTATTCGTAGCAAAGGTCACACAGCCAGCAGGAGGTTGAACCCAAGTTGCCTCGCACTGCGAGAGTTAAATTCCATCCAGCCATTTCTGTGTAACCAATTCACCACTATTTCCACTGTGCCAATGTTTAGCTCTGTTAAAGGTGATATGAAGTCCTTTATTACCTATGAAATCCTTAATTAAAGTGATAGTGCTTTACTACTTTATAATGACTAGTTCATAATATTGAAGGCATTTCTTGATATTATCTACCTGTGACTATGTCATTGTTTTTTCATTACACAGCCATTCTGGTCTTACTCTCTTTATTTGTAGATTTCTCCAAATCCTTACTTATGGTTTATTACAATGTTACTAACTTGTCAATGTTTCCCTTTAGAAATGGTTGATTTCAATATGGTTTGTCTTCAGGTAACAGCAATGGTCAAGTCAGCATTTGATGCCGAGGAAAAGGATATGAATACCATCAGGGGGCTAAACCTTACACTGGACAGGACTCTGGAAATCTTACTGGGGCTTGCTGCTGAAATTGATGGTTTGCATTATAAGAATGTAGATATTCTTTTTGAAACAAATCTATCTCAGCTGCTGAAATTGATGGTTTGCATTATAAGAATGTAGATATTCTTTTTGAAACAACTCTATCTCAGCTGCAGAAATTGCCCATGTAACCTGGTGACTTGCTCAAACAAATTTAATTTTGCTGAGCAGATGATAATGTGTATAAGAAACTGTTAATACCCATGTTTATATATATGTACAAACTCTCATGAACAATAATATATAAATTGATATATACTCCTTCCTGGATCTAATAGTAATAATCTTTAGATTTCCACCCTCCTCCCCCTCCTTCATCCCCACCCTCAACAACAATAACAACAACAACAACAACAACAGGTGCAGATGCAGCAGCAGCAGCAGCAGCAGCAGCAACAACAACAACAACAACAACAACAACAACAACAACAACAACAACAAGCAACAACAACAACACCAAGCAACAATCACAACACCACCACCACCACCAACAACAAAAATAACAACCACAACAACAACAACAATAACAGCTTGCTAATAGCTTTGTAGTAATACAGTCGAAACTAGCTGAAGATTATTTCTATACTGTCAGACATAAAAAAAGCAAACACTGGTGGAAACTCGTTTCCCATTTATGCTGTTAAGAGCGGCACATTTATACATTTGTAGAGACATTATCCTAAGGTATCGTTTTGCTCTTATCTTCAGAGGTTTCATCTGGATCAGCATTGAGAGATTCAGACTCTCCACTACCTTTTACAGCAATACCTCTCTCTTCATCAGAACAAACCCCAACCATGTCTCAGAATGTTGCCACAGCTGCTGGTAAGAATGTGATAGATTATTATTAGATTAGATGCTGGAGAAAATCTAGAGATACTCTGGACACAATGACAATGATGATCTGTGTTGCCTTTTTTTTTGCTTTGGATTGTGTCATGAAAGTCCAAGGATACAACTTGCCACCAAATTTTGAACAATGTTCACTTGCTTGATGGCAACATTTAAGTCCGTATTACCTCATTAATAAGTTTGTTCTTAGTGCATGGATGAGAAACACATATTACTGAGGGAGCTTAATTCAGAGGTCAGCTTGAATAATGATATCATAGAATCATAATTTTTTCATGCATGTATTCATGCATGTACTTAATAACAAGGTATACTCATTAAATGAGTACTTAATTCAAAGTTTTGCGAGTCAAGCTCTAGTATTTTATTAACAATGACCTTTACATAGTTTTTGACAAGGTTTATGCTGTGTGTAAATACTATGGCAGGTGAGCAGAAACATCTGAAGAGATACTCTTGTTTGAGCTATGGAATTTACGGCATGTTAGCACATATATCGGTACAGCTATATATTGCATTTTTGTGATTGTAAAAATAACTACTAAATGGACTTTTCCTGTGAACTCCACTTGGACAGTCAAATGGCCGGTAGGTTTGTTCTGCCACGATTATAAAATGATCAAGGCATTTTTAACTGGTGCAACATGTACACGAGACTCTGAAATCTAGGTTTTAATTTTCATCTTGATGCCATTGTGGCAGTATATTTGGACCTCTCTAAAAGTAGACCATCAGCCCAAATAGAATATTACAGATGGACGATGGNAGAAAATGCTTTTTGCATTTCGTACCATAACAGGCAGATTTTGATCAAATTTTGTTGGCAGTTTTCTGATGCAAAAAGACCGTTCAAGTTACACAAAGATGATGAGCTGCAGCAAAAAATGGCTGCTGTGAATGTTTGAAATTGATTTTATATATTTATTAATTAAAAACGAATCGATTTATTTTTGTTTTAATAAACTAATGCTATATTATTATTACTGAATACTACACACCTGTACCACATCTTCTGAGATTTATGAATTTTAAGTAAAACTATACCTAGTTCTATTATCTTTTGAGGAACATCATGCTAATTTTTTTGTTTACCTATATTTAAGCCCATATTGAAATTATTCTAGTTTGAATGTGGTCATAATTATCGTATAGCTAAAAAAAATATACTGAATACCTCTTGTCTCGGTTGAAGATGGGTATTAGACAGATAAGATATGAATAGTGGAAGGGTTGATGGACAGTGGATGGATGATGGATGAATAATATTTGCATTATGGATGGGTCGACAAGCAGGCAGGCAGACAGATGGTTAGATGGATGGATGGATGGATAGATGGATGGATGATGCTATTGTCTGTGTTGTTGAGAACGATTGCTCAATGGTGTGCCTTTAGAGGGATCTGACCCGCTGCCACCCACAGAGTTGACTGGAGTCAGGAGGTCAGTTATACCCCGCTACACTCGCTACTTGTCCCCCGCAACCTGTTGACCCATTTAGTGTAATTTCATCCACTGTTTTGAAAAAATACTGACGACAAGAAAATGTTTTTTTGTGCTTCAAGAAGTAGAAAATGAAAATGACAAATTTGTGAAGTTTCATCCAATGTACTTTATATATCTGCACTTGGTTCCATGATAGAGGAGCACATGATCAAAGATGAAGAAAATATTAGCACATTTCAACATTTGATTACTTTTAATATATTGTTTTATGCTGCTTCAATCGATAGGTTGCTGTAAAAGTTGTCAACCTCCTAAGCCTGGAAATGGTCACACCTTTGATTTCGCCACAATCTAAGTTTAAGTATCCAACTTCACTCGTGCATTCAAATACGCTGGTAAAATGTGTAAGAATTATCTCTGTGTGATATCACTTTTCCTTGTCCTCTTCTTTTTGGCTGGCACCAATGACTGCAAATCTGGTGATGCTTGTAAAAGCCTAGACTGCGTTATTATCTCTGTCTGTGTAGTCTCATTCTTCATAGCCGGTCCTCTCTTCTCTAATTTGAAAACCATAGAATAAATGAGCTTTCTGCCCCGTTCTACCAACAGTCCTAGTCCAAATCTTTGTTGCTCAATGAAGTCAATGCAGTGTTCTTCTAAGGTGTGCTGTTTAGGTAGGACTTTTGGTGGAAAAAATTTGCGATAGAGTTTCATGTAGCTGTCTTAATGGCTGGAATTGCATCCTCTTGGATTGGGCGTGTATGTGAAAGGTGAGTGTGCACCTGGGCATAGGCCTTATCATTGATGGTGTTAAATTGGGCCCTAATTTGGAATGCTTTGTCAGTGATGATCTGGTTGTCTGTGCATGCAGTTGTCTTATCTGTGACCTGCTTGGTGAACTGTTCATATATTTCATCTGCTTAGTAGTGATGCCAGTGATTACCAGTAAAACTTGTACTGTGGTCTGCCTGAGGTGGTGATGTTACTACAGTCCAATATGTGGTCTACAGAGCTACAGACGGGACCACATCTTTCCTTAAGTGCTGCATTATGTAAGATAGCTATTTCTTTTCCAGCTGCCTCAAACTTTATTTTCCAAACCATTCTCCTTCATCCATATTGAAAACAACAAGGCAACTGTGACAAAAAGTTGACTTCTCATTCAGCACTTGGTGTAAAAACCGGTTACTCCCGGATGTTTTGAAATTCTGAATTTCTTCACTTTTGGTGTTATCGTCTCTCACAGAGCTGTTACATTCTTGTTCAAGAGAGGATCACGCCTCTGAGGTTATACTATCCCTCCTGGATACTGATAATAGAGCCGACGTAATCTGAGAAATGAAATAAAGAGAGTTCGTAAGGTTACAGTTAGTCCCAGGGATAGAGTAGATTTCAATAAAGGTTCAGGTCAAAAATGATTGAATATAAAAAGTGATCTTACGGAATCCTGAGTTCACGAAGGTCTGAGTAATGATAATTATGACATTTTGGGACAGCATGATGAATATATGAAGAAAGAAGATTGGATTGGGATCCAGTTCTGAAATTATAATATATAGTAAAGACACAGAGACAAGACAAACATAAGGTAACATATAATCACAATTACAAGCTATTGACCGGAAATGAATGTATAGGGTTACATACGAGAAACTCACACCTGTTAATAGTAGCTCTGGTACATCCACAGTCTTCAACGGTAATTGTAATCCGCATGTCGCCAAGGTCTAGATTGATGGCTCCATGGATCAAAGAGTTGGGATGGCTATATCATCTTTCTGCGCCGAGTTGGTACTACAGTGTTCAAGTACTCCATTATTCATAACGAGGGTACTGGAAGATCATTATAATAATGATGATCAAATGTCATATCCAGCAGTAAGTCATTAATTAAGCATAAAAGTCTTTGAAATGGCGTGATGCTTCAGGGAATGAAAAGGTGAATGTAACATACTGGAAGTGAGTCTTGTTTAAAAAATAAAAGACGATTAAGATCCTATTCTACTTTAGAATAAGTTTCTACCAGCTGTACAGACTTGAAGCTATAATCTTATGACACTTTGATAGAAAATGCTGAGGTTCAAACTAACACAATCACATTATTATCATTACACATTGATCACAAGAAACAGAATCTTTAACTTGGATTTACTAATGATATTTTAGTAATGAATTGACTTAATATTTGGATATTAACATAATAACTCCACTTAGTACTGAAATGCCATCGATCTGTCACTTGTACATCATTTTCTACACTTTCTAGATACTTGTTCTACCTGCGATTGGACGACTACCGTCCTAAGAATTTTGGCAAATTCTCTTCCAGTCGGTCTGCAGGACAGCAAGCTCTCACTAAGTTTGTACCTTAAATACGGAGTGAGTAACACTCCTTGATATGCCTTTATTTACTTAGTGTTCTGATTATAAATTCCCAGTTCAGTCTACATCAGTCTGTGTACTAAGCTAAATTCAGTTGACTGAACCATGGTTGGTTAACAATTGTTAACCCCGTACGTGACATATCCCCCACCCCAGTTAAAAATGTATCTGGAAGAGGAGATTTTTAACGATTACCTCATATTCCATATAGAAAAGGAAAATTAACTGTATTATTACTTATGATTCTCATTTAGAGTAACAAGAGCTTTCAGTTCTGTAGTAGCCTGTACTTTCAACGTGCTTAAGCTGTTTACCTATCTGAGCGATATGAATACATAAAATATTACTGCTAATGTTAATATCAATATGTACATAGAGAAAACTATCTGACAGATTCCCCTGGTATATCTCATATCAAGGAAGTCTACATGGTAATCTGCCTTTATAGTGGAAAATTTGCGGAACACTGTTAATCACAATATGAAAATGTCATTCTCTTCCTGAAATATTGATGTCAGCTGAGTTAGGGATTGATGTGGCATCTCCTGTTCTTGCCGACACTGAATCTCAGTTTTTCTGATGAGACACCAGAAACAAGGATAGGTACTGCTGGCACCAGATAGTTCATACACTTTTGTCAGAAATGCATCAATCGTCAAACAGGAAGAACTTTATTTTTTTTGTCCATTCCAGCTCATTCTCATCTCATCTCTGAAAGGGTGTTTTGATTTCTTTGACAAATATATCTAAGTTTACTCGTGAATCTTGACGTTTTGGCCCTTTCCATAATCGGCGCCAGCTTTTATTCACACCTCATCCTCTGGAATGTGTCCATCATGCCAAGTAAGACTGTCTTGTTTATTTATCAAGCATCGGTGTCTCCTTGAGTCTCCCAGTGGAGTTTGTGAATGGCTTTGTTTTGATACACACATCATCACCAACTATTTCTTTCATACATTTCCACTCAGAATGCTCGTTTGCAATCTCCACACCACTTTCTTTCACAAATCGTCTCAGCACCCTTTCCTGAGACCATGTTAGCCCCACTATTTCTTTAATGACAAGTGCATATTTAGGGTCAAATTTCACGTTGCTAACAACTCCTGCCATTTTAAAGATGTCTTCACGTGTAGGTGGTGCATTTCTTTTGAGTTCATGAGCCTGTTGTGTCTGGATGGCTTCTCCTGAGGTTTCTGCATCATGTTGTCATATTAGGTTTTTATATCTCTCATTAATTTATCCAGGGGTCCCAGGCTAAAATCTTTCCAAACATGTTGTTTAGCTCTTCGTCCAAATTTTGACACAAAGAAAAATGCCCCTCAACCAGTTAGCTTTTGAGAACTTAGGCAGTGAAGCAGATCACCTAATATTTTAGGCACTTTCACTCAGTAAACAGGATAACCTTACCCGCCTAGCAACAACCACACATTTTTTACTTGAGAGACTAAACCTCCCTATTCTGATCTGATAGTTATACTATGTTATGAGTGCATGATAGATGGATGTGTGTGCTTGTCTGCAAGAGACAGAGGGACAGAGAGAGAGAGAGAGAGAGGAAAAAAACCTAGAGACAGAGATGAATAGAAGGATAATTGTTTATAGGATGAAATAATTTCTAGGTCTGTCAATGTAAATAGGACTCAGAGCCTATCGTTGGGAATGAGTGCTGTACAAATGTAATGTATTATTATTTTTATTTTTAATATTTTGTGAATTTATAATGCTTTTCCTTAAAAGTCACTGATGACATTGAGATGTGCTAGATGTGCAGGTTTGGTAGTAATATATTTCACCATAATAAATGAACATTCTTTGGTTTGTGAGGGCCAGACAAATAAGTGCAGCTGTGTGGCAGATCATCATCGCTGCGGCTTACATGACTGGAGATAATTTCCCACAAAATTGGATCAAAATCAGTGCACAATCTATGGAGTTACAAGTTAATATA